>JAVALU010002499.1:390000-642500 GCA_030770095.1 Gila robusta
CCCGGCAAATCGCACCCTGGATATTACTATGATGCATTAGCCCCTCGCCCAAACTTAGCACACGCCTATTAGACCTACCGTGTCACGGTTCATGAATGCACTGTTGCTTTCTCGTCTCGTGTTCCTCACGAATGAATATGCACAATATTTTTATCGCGAGCACTTTAAAATACCGTGAAGAATCTGAATTTATATTTTTAGAACGCGCATTAGCTTATTTTCCATCAACCGCTTAAAAAAAAAAAAAAAACTGCGTATATGTTGCGCAAAACACACGTGCGCACTCTGATGTAAACAATCCCACATGTAGAAGCACTGTGTGCTGTGCAGTGCGCACCGCACTCTAGTCTAATGTCAACAATCCTCTCATGGAGAAGAAGCAACGCTGCCGACGATTTATCCCCCTTCTAAAAGGGTAAAGTCAGAGGTTTGGAAATATTTTGCGTTCCAAAAAAAATGCAGAGGGAGACATGTGTAAGACATGTGGACTGAAAGTGGCTGTGAAACACAGGAAAACGTCTAACATGTTCACTCATCTTCGCGACAACTATCGAGTGCAATTCAGGGAGATAAAGATAAGACACTTTATTTCTCATGTTGAATACCACATAAAAACAACTATTTGAAAGACAGGATGGCAAAATTATGTTAACTTATTTCCATTTGCTGCATGTAGCTTGCTTCCACGTAGTTTAAGAGTTAGCCTGAACTCCACAACCTTCACTGTTTGCTCCACTTTGCGTCTCGTATTTTAAAAACAAAAATACAATAATCAGCTAAAAGTAAGTTGTGTAATTAATAATGGAAGTTTGGAATAATAATTAATTTGATTTTAAGTTAAAAAAGAAACGCAACACATCATACATTTCTACACAGTGCGAGTAAACTTGCTGTTTATAAATGTTTAGCTAGCTATATTAGCTTACCTACTGGCTTTGTTATCCAGAAAAAAATAACTTGAATTACATTACTACTGTCATACTAACAAGTCGTTAGTAAGTGATTTGTCAGTATCAACATTTAATTGCTGTTTACTTTTATGTTGTGTAATATTTTATTTATATTTATTTGTATTTAAATGTTTGAGGAACTTTTTGTTATTTAAAAAGTTATTAAAGTTACTAAGTGGACAACACTGAAGTTTGTTTATCTTTTTAACCTGTTTCTCTTGTGCAATTAAAATATCGTGATAATACCGTATACCGTGATAAAAGCTCAATCAATTAATCGCAGCATGAAAATTTTATACCGGCACATGCCTAATGATAAAACACGCGACGCGGTTATCTTTTCCGAGCTGCAGTAAACAAACACCGTTGCACTTTGTCGTTTATCAAAAACAAACGTAATAAATAATTGTATTTTACTCTCACTTTTATCAGGCACAAAGTGATGCACTGCCTGCCTGCCCAGCTAGGTTAGCAAACCGAAAAAACACAATAGAAATGCACATAAACTTAACTTTACTTTGCTGACATCAAACTTGGAGAGGAAAGAACACAATTTACCTGATTGTTGTTCCCGCAATTCACTCTCATATTTTTTTTTTCCTCTTTTTGTGACCAGAAGAGTTGTTTCGCTTCATTTTGTCATGGATGTTGTAAACATTAATTGACGCGCTATGACACGAGGGGGAGGCGGGGCCTTGAGTAATTTGCGGGGCCCTACGCAGCTTGCGTATTGAGCGTATAGGGCTGATCGGCTCTGATTAATAGTTCCCTTTCGAGAGGTCTCTCGTATTGTGTAAGGCTAGCTTACGCTATGGGAAAACTCCTTTTCTCGAGAATATTGAAGCCACATTTTTTAAAACGCAGTGCAGCTGCACAGCAGACACAGATGAACGGCTAGTGCGTAAAGACTTCATTTTCCTCGACGCTCTCTACAATAGACGGCGCTCTGGAAATGGGATACGAGGCGTTTCCTCCTCTCGAAGAAGCGTAGGCTGCACACCTCTGCCCACCAACCACTACAGGATGGAGGACCAAAGCTTCACATCCATCGAAGCTCTGCCGCGACACTTCAGTGCTCTCCAGCCGTGCATACGCCGCCGCTGGCCACGCTGCTTCAGCGCTTCACACTATGGCTGTACTCCAAGTCTTTCAGGCCAAACTTCTCCGAACAATGGGCGAGTCTGGACCTGAACCAGAGGCTTTTAAGGATCTGCGCAGCGCCACAGACCTGGCCCTGCGAGCCACAAAGTCTACAAAGTCTAGTCTTTTACACTGGGCTGGTTTGCTGCGGTCCGAGCCCGAGCACGTCTGTTCCCGGCGCCCCCCGCAGCGTTCAAGCTCGCTGCATCCTGCGGTGGATATCCAACCCGGCCCACATCCAAGTGTGACGTCAGAAGCCACGCCCATCCAAGTGTGACGTCAGAAGCCACGCCCATCCAAGTGTGACGTCAGAAGCCACGCCCATCCAAGTGTGACGTCGGAAGCCTCGCCCATGTCCAAATACGGCACGTGACTCGATTTGTTGTACGCATGCGCAAAATGGCGCTTCTTCCTGTCGGAAATATGTTTACGGTTGTTATCATAGTTATTTTTATAATAAAGATGAGGTTATTTGTGTAGAGGTGTGACGCTACAGATTATTGGTGCAGTTAAATTGTGACGCTTTGGCAGGCTTGGAATAGTCTAAATCACAATCACTCCCTTAACAGCTGTATTAGACAATACGTTACCTCTGCATTGCTCACCAAGTTAATGACATGGTAGTACAAGTAAACAATGTACCTTAAAACGATATTTTTGTATTTCTCTTGTATTTCTGTTACAAATGGTAATCAATAATCATGGTTTTGCTATAATAAACGTATAAGGGAGCATCTATACTTAAACTAAAACGAGTTTGTGCTTCCTTAATTATATGGGATCCAAACTGCACTTATAGTTATCCCTTCTAAATAAAAAAAAATAAATATAAACTTTTTTTTACATTTCTTTCTATGTGGTTATAGAAATATTGCATTTTTACAACCAAATTAAGAATTCAGTTATTAGTTAATGCCTGTTATAGCAAATTACTTTGAAATCAAATAAAAGAACAGCAGAATGTAATTTATGTAAACCTTAAATTAAAGAACCAATATGGTGAAACTCGAAAAATTAGAATATCGTGCAAAAGTGCATTTATTTCAGTAATTCAACTAAAAGCTGATACCAATATATAATATAGACTCATTACATGCAAAGTGAGATATTTCAAGCCTTTATGTGTTATAAATTTGATGATTATGGCTTACAGCTATGTTGAATTACTGAAATAAATTAACTTTTGCACAATATTCTAATACATAAAAAACAGTTAATCTCTCGCTTCCCCTTCTGTACAGGTTTTATGAGTTTAACATATCAAAATATCATCATAGTTCAAAATATCTTGGTCACAAATTAATTTTTTAATTTAATATTTTGTGTTAATACATCAAGTTTACACACATGGGTCTAAAATGACCCATCTATGCAAGTGTGATAACTTTTTGTTAAAATAACCAATGTCACAGTTGTTCAGAGCAACACATTCACTATACTACTTAAAATCAATAGTATATTCCTGCACAATCGGAGGCTGCAGCTTTAGGACCCCGGTTACAGGACCCTAGTTTTTTAGTTTGTACATACATAGTTCAAAAGACATTTAATCTCAGGAGTATTTTTATAAAATGTGTTTTTTTTATTCAAAATGCATCAGAGGCATTTTAAAAAATTTAAATTTACACAAAACAAATTAAATATGTATATCAATCTTTAATCAACTGAAAAAGTGGAGTCTTAGTTTCTTGAATTATACTGTATATTGATTAACCTCCTTAAGTTTAACTAATTTGCTCATTATCAGGTAAAATAACAATGGAATCAGCATATGCAGTCACTAAATGATATGGCCAGATATCAGAAGGCAAAACTCGAGAATGATTCAAGCATGAATTTATTTATATATACACATGTATTTATTTATATTATACGAAAGAACAAAATTATTTGTGCTAGAACAAAAGCACCAAAAAGATCCCCTTTTCCACCAGTTGCTGCAAGAATGGCTTCATCTCTTATTTTGGCAACCCAGCGCTGGGTCAAAAAGGGACGTACCCAGCGCTGGGTTGTTATAACCCAACTAGTTGGGTTAAATGTTTGACCCAGCATGCAGGGTTGTCATTTTAACCCAATTATGGGTTAAAAATGTCTAGTGCTGGGTTAATGTAACCCAAAATGGGTTGGAAATTTAAACTAGATATTTTAGTCATTAAAATGACTAAAATAACACATCTACAGCAATACAGACTTCAGTTATCAAAATATGAAAATTTATTTTTGTTTTATCAAGTAAAATTGTCCATTTGTGAATACATTTTTTTAAATTTCCCATCACTCCCTCACTTTTGACAAAATTCAATGAAAATGCATGAAACCATATCACATTCACAGAAAGACTTGAAATAACTTCTTGAAGAAAATATGAAGTAAAATCTAAAAACATTTCACAACATTTACATCAAGATCTTGAGCATAAGATATCATGTGAGAAATACTCAGTAAGAATCAATTGTAGTGTAATTGTAGAAGAAAAGTACAAGTATTTAGAAGTATTAGTAAATATAAAAAGAACAACAGCATAAAAGAGGCAAGGTCGCAGACAGTAATAACCTGTTTGTCAGCAAAAATGAGTCCGAAAAATTTACCTTTTGAAGAAAATATGAATTTGAAATCTTAAAACATTTCAAAGCATTTACATCAACATCTTGAGCATAACATATCATGTGAGAGAAATACTCAGTAAGAATCAATTGTAGTGTAATTGTACTGTAGAAGAAAAGTACAAGTATTTAGAAGTAATAGTTTAGAAGTAATATTTTAGAAGTAATAGTAGTAAATATAAAAAGAACAAACAGCATAAAAGAGGCAAGGTCACAGACAGTAATAACAAAAACTACTGTTTGTCAGCAAAAATGAATGCTCGCAAAAGTCTCATTGTTGGTGTTTCATCCCCAGAAAGTCCATACACCACAGTCTGTAAAAACTGCCCCACTGTGGAACACTGTTTCGGGTAGTCTATGTCAAATACGTAGAACGCCTTAAAGCAAACATCAACTGCAGCAAGCAATGTATTCTGCTCGAGTGCCTCTCCGTTTATAATGGCAAAGGATTGAAAGCACTGGTTGTCTCCAAGCATGAGAACATGTGGAGATTCAGAGTCTTTTGAGCACAGGTACTCAGCCATATTGGTCCCAATCTGACAACAAAAAAACAAAACAAAAAAGAAGAGGGGGAAAAAAAGAATTGGCATCAATTTAGAATGCAAAAATTTTAAACTAATGTAAATACCTTTAGGAACAGTAGGCTATGACACACCAAGCCAACCATCGGCCAATGTTAGCACTAGTCGGACCCCTGTTGGCAGGGGTTGGCCCTTGGCCATGGCCTTTGCAGTATGTTCCAACTTTTTGGCCCAGATTCAAATGACTCATGGCAACAACACAGTTACCGTTTGATGTCACTAGATTTTTTTATGTCGGCTTGGTGTGTCATGGCCTTAAAGGGTTAGTTCACCCAAAAATAAATACTTAAATTAAATCTGTTCATCATATAAAGCGATCAAGTTTCTTCATATGAATAAGTTACAATCTTTTTATTAACTTTTTGTAGCATCAAAGTGGTAATTGCATAGACTGTCAATAGTGGGACAGAAAGCTCTCATATTTCATTAGAAATATCGTCATTCCATTCCAGAGATTAACCAAAGTCTTAAAGGTTTGGAACGACAGGAAGGTGAGTAATTGATGACAGAATTTTCATTTTTGGGTGACACTACTCAATGTACTTCTTCACTCAAAAATGAAAAATTAAATTAAAAACATTACTAGATTTGTGACGTTGATAATTGTTAAAATGTGTCAGTCTGTGAAAAGGGTCCATACAATATATTGTAAATAGTTAAATCATGTAGTTTTAGCAATGGCTGTTAACTTACAGGTTGTATGTCTATGAAGGCCTTCCGGGTTTCAATGAAAGTCGGTTTAAACGTTTTCCTTCCAATCTTGTACACTGATGTTGGAAGGACTACAGGAAGTACTTGCAAGGCGACATCACTCTGCGTCTCTTTAGAATACAATGAAACAATTAAAAAAAAAAAAAAGAAAGTCTTCATAAAACTGCAATAAAATTTGACTGCAATAAATCTGGATGTATGACATTCATTTATTAAATTGTGTTACAAAGAAATAGTTAACAAAATGAAAATGGAAATTGGTAAATTGTAAACAGGGAAAATCTGAAAAAAAAAAAAAAATTTTTTAGAATGACATGACAGATAGTAATTCATTTTTAGACTGAATTATTCATTAGTAACTGTGTTCTTAATACCCATTACCTGCTGACATCAATTCTACACTGGAAAGTAGATCAAGAGATTGTTTCTCTCTGCTGGCAAACTGCAGAATCTTATCCTTAAACACAGGTACCCAATTTTCGGTGAGTTTTGAAGCGGAGTCTGGATTCAAAATTAAGAAATCCTGGGATATCTAAAAAATACAAAACAAAGGCCAACATGGCAAACAAAGTTGTAAAACAAAATAGAAAATAATGAGCTAACGTTTTTATTTCTTAAATTTAAACCCACCATGCCTGGAGTGTCGAGGAGATGTGGATACTCCTTGAATATTTCCATGACTGTCTTGGTTCCATTGTCACGAATCCATTTGGCCCTATGGATAGACGTCTCCTTCATGTATTGCTCAACCTGACTTAGTGGCCAGATGTTATTTTTAAGCCACTCTGTCATTTGAGTAGCTCTCTCTGAATCTACATTTGACTCTGTTGAGAGCAGAAATGTAAATCACAAACAGGAATTTTGAATGGGAAAATGTTAAGCTGAGGTACACACAGACACACATATACATATACACACACATAATAAAAATAAATAAAAAATAAATAAATAAATATTAGGGGTGTGCAAAGCAGCCGGTATTTGTATCTGTATTTGTATGTTGAGGGGGGAAAAAATCCCTCAAAAATCCCTGAAAAAATCATCCAGGTGGATGCTGCACATTGGTGGTGGTTGAGGAGATTCCCCCTTCAATGTAAAGCGCTTTGAGTGTCCAGAAAAGCGCTATATAAATGTAATGAATTATTATTATTATTATTATTATTAAAAGTATTTGTATTTGAGTAAAATTCAAAATAGGCGTAGTTTTTTTGCGTTACACTTCTAATTTACGTTATAGTGGAAGTATTCTTTAATTATATCCATTATAATAATTATGGATATGCAATATTGGTTGATGTTTTCCATAAATCCATCCAGCAATGAACATGTAACAGGGAACGTCATTGAAAAACCTCATCCATGGTTAAACCAACAACTAATAAAATACCATTGTGAACATTATGAACACCACCCGTCCTTGTTGGAGGACGCTGAACAGACAGAATAAAGGGGGTTCGGTTCTGATTAATTCCGTTCGGGAGTAGAGATAAAAGCCCGCCCGCACTGGCAATTGATTGGTTGGGTCCTTACATGCGCTTCGTGAGGCACACGCACACTAGCGCACACACGTAAGGTCTCTCGCTCCCTCTCTCTGCCGTGCACGCGCTAAGCATGCGCGCTCTTGCTCGCTCTAGATTCCGGGAGATTTTAACTAATTTATTATCAATATGCGGGAGACTCCCGGAACTTGGGATGTCTGCAGTTAAGGTACAACAATCTATTCAACAAAAATAGTGATGCAGTTAAGTGTTTTTTCGCTCAGCCGAGCTCTTGCTGTGTGGAGCAGCCTGTGTCAGTCACCTCTTCCTGAACGTCACTCGCTCATCCGGGCATGCACTGCGGTCTCATGAGGAAACGCAGCTTTTTGATATAAAGATTTTCTTGTTCCCTAATACAAATATTTTTTAAAGTATTTGTTCGAAATAAGTATTCGTAAAAAACACGTTATTTGTGCCTTTCTGAATACCGTATTCGGGTTCGGCTCCACCCCTAATATATATATATATATACAGTATATATATAAAATTCCGTCAACTATCCCGAGCATCTTTCACGCTGACCCTGGCTAACCAGGCAGTTCTTATTAGCTATGGTTCTATCACTGTGTTGAGGTATTTTGAAGTATCGCATCAGAAACGAGTGATGAAAACACCAAAATTAGAAACAAAATTCCTTAAATCACAAAGAAGTTTTTACGCTCGCTTGAAGTGGTTTTTGACTAGTACGAAAACAAGTTAATGCAAATAATGGGAGATGGAAACGCATGTAAATAATTTGGCTCAGCTCAGTAATAAGAGTCATTCATATTATATTAGACAGACATACGTACATACCTGGCAAAATAAAACTACTGCTATCTCTTGGGTTATCTGAAGAAACTCGATTTTCTCTTCCTTTTCTGACCCTTTTGCGCACGTTCCGAAGTAGCAGGTCTGTGGTATCGCCCTGGACTGAACCATGCTTCCTTGTGTTTAAAGAAAAAGAAAACAGTATTAAAAAGAGCAACACTGGCCTCATTTACATGAGTACATGAATGTGATTAAAGCAGTGTTTTTCCATCCCTGTTCCTGGTGGCACACCAGCATTACACATTTCTGCACTCTTTTTAATCAAACACCTGATTCAACTCATCAGCTCATTAGTAGAGACTCCAAGACCAGAAATACATGGTTCAGATAAGGCAGTGCTTCTCAAACCTGTCCTGGGACCCCCACCACTGCACATTTTGTATGTCTCCCTCATCAGACACACCCAATTCAAGTCTTGCAATCAACTAATGAGCTGGTCAGGTGTTAAATGTGCAATGATGGGAGGTCCCCAAAACATGATGTGTGCACATGTGCTATAGTGCTGTAACCTTTAAGCACAGGTTTAATAACAGCAATTATTTCATACTTCTAAGTTCAGAAATACTGAAGTCCGTATAAATACAGCAAAATCACATCCCTGTGTCAGACACTGTACTCACATAGCCTTTACCCTGGCAGTCCTTAAGGAATGGAAACTGTTCAACTACTGATGAAGCCAGGGTGACTTTTGTACCTGCACTTGGGCTAAAAGAAACAATTTCATATTTTGAATTTTAACAATAGTACAAATGTACACACCAAGACATTTAATATATATAAAAAATATTTTAGCATTAATATGTTTTACTTTAATTTTTATTGAAAATGTGTACTCACTTTTCTCCAAAGCGTTCAATAAGATGTGACACCAAGATCCGAACCATGGCTTGTCTCTCTTTAAGTGAAATGCAGTGCTTGTTTTCAATAGTATCTACAATACCTCTGCCATTGGGTGTTGCAAGAAGGATGTCTCTTACGTTCTAAAAAAATATATATATTTGTTTCAAAGAAAAACATCCTACAAATTTCTTTAATTTAATGCAACAAAAAAGCAACTTTTCTAGCAACAATCTGGTCCCAAAATAAGAAATCAATAAACACAAACTTACAAATGCTGCTACTTGCTCCACAGATATCCTGTGCTGCTGCTCCCTTGATATAGTAGGTGTAGTTGCAAGCTCTTCAATTGATTCCTTTAATAGAAAAATGTAATGGTAATGCACATGTATGCATTTTTACAGTATGTTAGGTCTGCACAATATATTGTTTCAGCAACGATATCATGATGTGCACATTCACAATTCTGTTAATTCGTCTAAACCATTATTTTCAGTGAAACTTACAAGATTTATATGATGTCATCAAATTGAGAAACCCTCTCAATGTATTGTGATGTGCCCATGATGACTTAATTGATATTTATATTAATAGAATATTGTCTAAAACTGGAAGAGGTAGTATTTGGTAGAAGGTGTAGACAAGCATCATTTAAAGTTTAAACTAATGTTGTTGTTGATCCCCCTCCACCTAAAATAGCCTGTATCTCAGAGAAACGTAATGATTATTCTCATTCTCCTTAAAGGACAGCACAACATGTAGAGGGTGGTGATCATCAACAGAATTAATGTCCACCAAATCAAGTGCAGAAGAAGGAGACACAGAGAAGGCAAAAAAATGTCTGTCAAATCCAACGGTGTCCCGTTTTTTCACAATGAATTTGACTTTGGAGTCAATGAGCACAATGCTCTGAATGGTTGCAAATTGGGGCTTACCATCAGCAGAGTGAGACACAAAAAGTGTCATTCCTGACCTGTAAGTAGTTCCTTTGCATTTAATCCAAGATGGCAAATAGACATCTGAGAACAATGGAATTCCCTCAAAACCACATTTCACTTTCTCAAAACCCTCTATAGATCCCAGGAGTGTGGTGTATCCTGGACCAACTTCAAAGTCATGTGAAAACATCTTCCCAGAGAGCAGGGTGTAGCACAACATCATCTGGTGTCGGAAAGCCTGCGTTTTACAGATATTGCGGAAATTGCAGGTTATATGGCTTAGTCTTTTGAAAAAGCCATGCTTTGCCTCAAAACGCATGCACCAGAACTGAACTAAAGGTCCAAGTTTCCTGATGGCCCCAGGATAATGAAGCATAAAGTGGTGTTTTGGCTTAAAATGCCTGTCTGGATAAAGCTCCAAAAACAGCCTATGGTGTTCCTCAATCAGATGCTGCAAAAATATAGCTGCCTCTGCAGTCAAGACTGGAGAGAAAATCAACTCCATACAGCCAAGTAGTGAAAGTAGTAGTTCCCAGTGTTTCTCACCTTCTGGAATCAAATCTCCAATCATAAGAGGCAGCAGCCTTAGAAGGCACCACATCTGTGCTGCTGTTTGTCTCATGGACCCATCAGGGTTTTTAAGTTCCTGAGGTTTGATTGCAGATGGTTTGTTGTGACTATCAGAAAAACCATAGTCAAAGCTTGTCAGTCTATTATTCAGCTGATCAAGTGTCAAGACTTTTTGTTCAATCAAAGAATTGAGAACAAGTTTGGTTTCATAACCTCCAACCCCTTCCAGAATGTCATGCATGACATCTGGAGTTACGTTGTCAGTTACGTGATAGAACTGCAGTTTATTGAGTGAACACTCTCTTTTGATGCCAGTTTCAGTTGGGTTATTCTGAAGCAGATCAGAGTGGTAGTTAACCCTGTTGCGCATTACTGACAGATCCTCAACTGTTTGTCCTCTCAAAACTTCTCTTTGTACCCGACACCATCGACACACAGTTTTCCCTGAGAAGCTTTCTGTGTAGCCTAGGATGCCATTAAGACCCAAGTTATCCCCACAAACCTGTGCGACTCCTGCTTTGACAGTGCCCTTGAAATGTTTTGTGACAACCTGTATTCCTTCCAATTCCAGATCTTTAATGTCAGACACAATTGGATGTAAGACAGCATTGATTCCATATGTTTTTACATCGTCTGTCTTGTACACTGCCAACAAGAAGTGAGAGTTTAGGCTGGAAAGATACTCAGGATGCAAGCATTTAAGAGTAAAATAAATAAAACCTAGCTTGTGTATTGAGGTTTTTGACCCAAGTGGATTGACCATCTCACAATCATCATTGTAAATGACAAGAGGAATGGACAACTCTTTAGAAAAGAGTTAATTTGTTTTGAAGATTGTGCCATCTTTAAAATCTGCAAGACCTGTGCTTTCTTGATTTTGCCACTCAAAGATTTTCTCCATTGTTCCTGGACTTTCTAAAACCTGCTTCAGCAAAGGCTTTAGAGGAACACGCTGAAAAGTGTCTCGGACTGCCACTTGTCTAACAGTCCCCGTCAATGTGTCTCTCTGTTGAGTGTATGAAAAGCCAGGGAGAGGTACTTCCTCTGGCTGCACAAAGCATCCAGACTGAGTAAAATACTGCATTTGTTTGTACTCTGACTCAAATCCCTGAAATGGTTGAGCCGCACACGCAAAATGTTCTAAGAGTTTCTGGGCCCCAGGACTCTCGCTGTGGCCCATCTCTCTTAAAAAAGAGACTGTTTTTCTCTGTAGAGATCCAACAACATCACTGATAAGGCTGGATGTGTGATCTACCACAAAATTAACAGTACTCAATGTCTGGGAGGAATTTGACCTTAATTTCGCTAAAAACAAAGCTACTCTGTCTTGTACATTTTCTTCCTCTAACTCATCAAATTGTTCTTCAGCAATTTCATCACAGTCCTCATCACACTGCTCAACAGTATCTAAAACTGAATTTGATAAATTATCAGGCTCAACCAAAGGGGTTTCCTCCATTTCATTTCCAATGTCATTAACATGCTCTAGTAGGTGTCTTCTAAATGATCTAATAATACTGAATGTGCGATGACATCCAGCTTGAGCACACTGAAAGTAACTAGATGTAGAAAATACATGATGTACAACCCTCAAATGTAAAAATAAAGCTCTGATATTAGGCCCCAAAGACCTTTTGCATTTAAAGCAGATGAACCCCATGCCTTCTACACCTAATACCTTGCATCAAGTGCATTCTTGAGGTACTTCTTGAATTTTAAACGAAGTCCAATAATGGGGATAAGAGAGGTCAGTGTGACATCATCTAAAAGAAGGAGGTTTTCTTGATCGATCTTCTCGGCTGTAAGAGAAAAAAAAATGCAGAACATAAGCATTTTGATGGAGAGATGAAACATCATTTTATAATGGATGGATACACTTTTTTGGGCTTCAAATTTTGGGATGCCATTCACTGCCATTATAATGATGGATTATCCAGGACATTTTTTGGTCCCACTTTATATTAGGTGGCCTTAACTACTATGCACTTACATCAAAAATTAAGTACAATGTACTTATTGTGTTCATATTGTATTGTAAAACACTTTGGCTGATATTGAGGTGAGATATGGGTAAAGTTAGGAACATATGTGGTGGTATGGGTAAGTTTAAGGGTAAAGTAAGGGACAGGTGTGGGGGGTATGGGTAAGTTTAAGGGTAAAGTTAGGGACAGGTGTGGTGGTATGGGTAAGTTTAAGGGTAAAGTTAGGGACAGGTGTGGTGGTATGGGTAAGTTTAAGGGTAAAGTTAGGGACAGGTGTGGTGGTATGGGTAAGTTTAAGGGTAAAGTTAGGGACAGGTGTGGTGGTATGGGTAAGTTTAAGGGTAAAGTTAGGGACAGGTGTGGTGGTATGGGTAAGTTTAAGGGTAAAGTTAGGGACAGGTGTGGTGTATGGGTAAGTTTAAGGGTAAAGGTAGGGACAGGTGTGGTGTATGGGTAAGTTTAAGGGTAGGGTTAGGTGTAAGGGACGTGTCAACAGTGTAATTATAAATGTAAGTACAATGAAAAAACATGCATGTACACAATAAGTGCATTGTATTAAATTATTCATTTAAATGTTAATACATAGTAGTTAAGGCCATCTAATATAAAGTGGGTCCTATTTTTTTATATAACTCCGATTGTATTCGTCTGAAAGAAGAATGTACACATAGGATGGCTTGAGGGTAAGTAAATCATGGGGTAATTTTCATTTTTGGTTGAACTAACCCTTTAAGGTAGGGCTGCACGATTAATCGCACGATATTGTTATGCGCATCTAATCAGTAAAGCCGGTTCCTTGATTAGTAGTAAATCGCCTTCACCTGCTTTCAGATGGAGCGGCATTTACTACAAAGAGCCGTAGTTAACTGACAAGCTGAGCCATATCGCATTAAATATCGCTGGCGATATGTCCTCGATTTTAACGTGATATGGCTCAGCTTGTCAGTTAACTACGACTCTTTGTAGTAAATGCCGCTCCATCTGAAAGCAGGTGAAGACGATTTACTACTAATCAACGAACCGGCTTTGTCTGACGAGATGCGCATAACAATATCGTGCGATTAATCGTGCAGCCCTACTTTAAGGACATTTCAAGGGAACGGCAAAGCGCTGCCGTTACCAACTGGTGTTCATTCACTCAGTTTCAGCTCAAATGCAATGCCCGACGTTATCGACTCTGGGTTATTTCAGACGGTTATATTCTTTTTAGATAGCCTATTTCTTTTTCAAAATCATTGATGATATTAATAATGCTGCAGTGTTATTTTGTTCTCATGTTTTTTAATGAAAGTTGTTTTTCGGTATGGCTTCGAAAATGCGCAGTGATGTCTGTAATCACTTTGATCACGAAAAATAAAATTAAGTGCAAAATGTGCATCGCTTATCAGTCATATACATAGCATTATAACGAGAACAAGATTGCTTGAGGTGCTAATGGCACAGCCTATGGCGCAAATTACATGACAAAAAAAAATGGAAAAATAGAAAATCTGTTCAATTTCATTTATTCAAAATGTATTGTTTCTGATGTCACAATTTAGCAAAAGTAAAATTGAAAAAAGGGGAGAAAATGGCAAATATCCATTGATGTAACCGAAAAATTAAAAAATGAACATCTGGTTTCAATTTTTAATTTTTGCATTTGCATTGTATAGTCTGAAAAATTAATTGTTATGGTTACACGGACCGTGATGCATCATTAAACATTTTATAATCTAATTGTTACCCTCAGAATTGTAATCGAATCGTGAGGCAAACGAAGATTCAAACCTTTTCTAAAAGTACGCTTGTTTGAACAGCAGATTTGATAAATTCAACAGAAAAGTCAATTTGTAATTTCTACACTAATTTTTCAGTTTTAAAGTGTGCAAGTGGGCTTACAATTACAATGAACCCTGTAAAATTTCACTACATACCTTCAAATGTGGGAATTAACTCTTCAAGATTCCACTCTCTTAGTTTAGTTTTCACATATTCGTCCATCTAAGATAAAATACAGACAAAATACATTTTATGACAAAATTATGTACATCCCAATTACAGAGTGGCAAGGCAAAATTGGCGGTCATGATGTAAGTTAACATTATTTAACTGTAGTCAGGTTTATAGAACTGAAAACATGTAAAACGTCTCATTGCTCTTTATAGTGAAATCAGGGTCGATGATGTCAAATAGGCTATACAAGGCTTAACAGAGTTGAAATTAGAAGTGGGAAAATAAGACGGAACAGTTAGCTGGATTTAACACTTTTCTGCGTCAAAGCAGCATTTGGCAAAAAAAAAAATTATGCAACAAACAACATAATTTAACAAGTACACAGTAACAAAAAGGTCTTACTGTTTTGCCTTTATTTTTCAATGTCCTTCGATGCACTTTCCAGTCATTTCAGAAAGATCATAGTGCTTGCTGCCTTTACATTCTCTAAAACAAAAATTAATGTCATTCAAAAGGCATTTTATTATCACTGAAAACTTGAGAAAAGCTCTTATCCAAATTATCACGGGAGAGGCACGGACAAAATGGCGGACGAGGTAACTTAACGTAAAAAAAAATTTAAATGAAAAAGGTAGAAATTTCAAGTAAGTATAGTGAGTAGTATGCTCATAGTAAATTAATAACATCTACTGTTACTATTGTACAGTTAAACGAAAGCAGAGCGGAAAATGTGTTAAGTAACTGTTCTGACAGAAGCTAACGTTAGCAAAGTAAGTTAAACTTCACCGAATCAAACCCGTAGCTAATACAGCAAATCATATATAATAAAGTAAAGTTAACATATTCAGAAGCAATTTTTAAAAATGGACTTACCTTTTCCCTTCCTAAGGCCAGCGTCGCGATGACAGTGTGGCGCACTTTCTTTCTTCCTAGTCCACTGAGCAGAGGCGCCCGCGCGGCTGTCATTCGAGCTCAAACTCAATTGACCTGAGAGCGTAAAACTGCGATTATACAGTAAAATCGTTAGAGAAATATTGAATATGTACGGGATAATGTATTTCGACTCTATTAACAGAATTTTTGGAAATAAGACATAAGAAAACCAATAAAAGCGGCAGTTAAGACTTGAGGCAAAAACCGTGAATATTTCCATATTAAGCTCTTTTCTGACTTTTCCACCTTCCACGAAATCTCAAAATACTCTTGGATAAAAACCAATTGATAACTACTTGAAATTTGTATATTTATTTACCATAAACTGCATAAACGTTTTATCTCGCTTCCACCTGAAGGCGCTAAGAAAATGGCGGCTTCTCCGACTGGTGTCCTCCGTGTTGTTGCGTGACGTGCGTGCTCTCTCTCACGTCCGCGTTCCCAACCCAGCACCGCTGGGTTACAGATTAAGAATGATTTTCAACCCAAATTGGGTTACATCAACCCAGCATCCTCTCAACCCAGCGTTTGGGTTGAAGAAACAACCCAGCATTTTTTAGAGTGCACTGTTGTGTTAACAGAAATATCAGTAACGAAAGGGTGCACTGGGCATTGTGCAAAAATAATTAATAATCTACTCTGACCTGCAATGATAATCCGGACCAGAAAGGAAGACCTGCTCAGCCTCCTGTAAGGAGATATCCCGGAGGACAGCCAGGGCATTTATGATGGCCTATGAAAAACGTTAATATAAATATACAATAATATCACTACTGAACAGCAAGCCATTATATAGTAGTGCTAGCATGCAGTTTATACAGTACATTTTGTAAGCACAGGAGCAGGACACACAAACACATTACATGGTTCGGCATACCTCAGGAAAAAGAACATCACAGATGAACTGCACTTCATCTGTGACGCTCAATTGTGTTGGTATCCTATCCAGCAATCCTCTCAGATATGAGAACAAGATGTCCTGTTGTTCCTCACTGTCAAGGTAGACAGGCACCCGGGAAGAAGTTACCTTATGTAACCACTTAGATGGCTTCCCGTTGAGTACACCCTAGGGTCAAACCATGGTACAAAAACAATTATTTAAGGAATTGATACATTTAAGATAAAGATACAATAATTTGCAGCATAGTTAAAAAAAATATGTTAATGTTTTCCCTAATTAAAACATTGGCCCTTGGAGAATCTTTACTATGAGTTAGTCTTTAAAGATGAATAAATGTGAACATTGTTAAAGTACCACCAAATGTTCCTCAGATCCCTGTAACTTCACAATAAAGTCCACTAGTTTCTTTTCTTCAGCTGTGCGGACATTGACAGCTTCAATGTGGGCTGGGACTTTCTCAGAGATAGCTTTCTGTCTTGGCACTCTGTAGACAGGCTGAAGAGTTCCTTGGATCAAGCACCAAGCTTCTGGCCTCATCAGTCCAGAAGGCAAACCGCTGACCATGCCTTTCAAACATTAAGGAGATTAATCTAAAGCACTGCATAGGCAAAAGCATACACAAATGTCTGATTGAGTGGAAGGTAGCTCCAGTCTGTTTGTACACCAAAATTAATCGGTAACACTTTATAATAACTGCACGCTATTAATCATTAGTTAAGCATTAGTAAACAGTTAATTCATCATTTATAAAGCATTAATAGACATTAATAAGCAGTTTATAAATACAGCTATAAATGCTTTGTTCTTGATTTAAAAGCATATCTTATAGCATATCTTAGCATATCTTAGGCTGCATGTGTTTAATAATTGTATTTTCATACTTTATTAATGATCAATTTATCATTTCTAAATAAAGTATTGCATTATTTATAAACCAGTTATTTAAGAGTTGTCAGTGGTTCATAAGATTACTCATCATAAGATCACTCAAACCTAGTGTTGGGTCCGAGTCCACCTTTGTCGAGTCCGAGTCCTTAACAATCGAGTCCGAGTCGAGTCCAGCCGAGTCCACAAAGATTTAAATGATTTGAAATTGACCTTTCACAAAGACCCGCCCCTCTTAGTTACTGTTGCTACGTCCGACAAGCCGTTCCATTCTCACTCCAAATGTTCTCACACAGTGAAAAATATATTGCGGAGCAAAGAGGACACTGAATATGCGCCAACATACAAGACAGAGCAGCCTACTTTTGGTATGAAATAAAGTCTCATCTTTTACATTTTTATAATTATTATGAAATTCAAACAATAAATCCTGTTTTGTGGTGCTTTAATGTGTAGGCCTCAGTTCAAGCAGCACATGAACTGATAATCTCTTAGTTATAGCACAAATTAAACATGAATGAAAATCAGAACTGCAAAAAGATATCAATACACACCATTTTTCAAGTTCAAGTCCACTGACTTTAATCTACTAACTGATTTGGTTTGTTTGTCGGACAAAAATGGCGGTATCTGCATTATGATTGGTCAGATCGCCTGTCAATCAAATTCCGGCGAAAGGTCTCAACACTGAGCTCTTAAATTAATATTTTAAACCTTACAAAATGATTGCAATGTATAGTCAAAGTCATACGTTTACCTACTGTACATCTTTCAGAATCTGCAAGGTAATGCTCAAGAATGCAACACGATGCATTAAGAGCCAGGGGGAAACTTTTGAGCAAATGGTGATGTTTAAAGTTTTCTTATTTTGTTTTATATGCTAATATCTTTTTTAGCCTCTGAAGGGCAGGACTAAATTAATATAAATTTTCAACAAAATAAGAACAATTTACATCCAGTTTCATCCTTAATGGACTTCTTGAGCATCACTAAGTGTTTGCAGGGTTTGTAATAGTTGTGTATGAGTCCCTCAGTTGTCACCAGTGCGAAAAGATGGATCTCACAATCATAGTCACTGCTAGTAAGGAGTCAAATATGCAGAAGATGCTGGAAAAGCAAATAATGTGCAGGAGCTGGAGGATTTTTCCTCATGAACAACCATTACAAAAAAAAAAAAAAAACAACAAAAAAAAACAGTTGTGGATACAAACACAAAATACAAGATAAATTACTTGATTGTAATATTGTGTGTCAGGTAATGATATTTACAATCAGAGAATTTGTCTTGTATTTTGTGTTTGTATTTTGTCTTGTGGACTGGGCTATTAAACATCTGTTATGTGAAAAAGCTTTTTCAGTGCAGTACTAAATAGAAACAATGTTTTTATGATCCTACTTATTAATAAATAAATAAAAATTCAATTTTGGAGATTTTGAAAGGTGTATGTAAACTTATGACTAAAGTGTAAATGTAACAAAAATCATTAAATTATTAGACACCAAAATGTTGCTATGGTTATCACTTTCTCATGTTGCTATGGTTACTATGTCAATCATCGCAATTTCAAGTCTCACAGGACTAAAATTTAGCAGATTCACTCCCACATTTAAATGCATTTATCACTCTTTATAATTTACAGTGTGAACGTAACCACTGGTCCTCTAGAAGCACGAAAAACAAAACTATTATTTAGATTGTCAATAGCGCTCCCTTTAAGCCATCACTTACCGCGTTCTGCACTCTCCCTAAAACTCTCGTCATAAACACTGAAGTGTCCACACTGCACAGTGAGTACATTTATATCGCGTCAAGACTTTGTTTATGAGGGGATTTGCGAAAGGATAAAGCTTGTGCTGATTCTGAACATACATTTTAAGCGAATTCTCCGCATGTTGACTCTAAAATGCCTCTGATTTGCCACTGTGTTCATGCGCTTAATATACATGTCTGTGATTGGCTAATGCTCAACGCGGAAACAACACAAGTAGTTTGGTTTCGTTTTTGAATAATATTGTGTCCTCCAGTGCCCGGACTCGACTGGACTCGGACATTTTTCCGAGTCTAAAATGTCCGAGTCCGTGTCAAGTCCAGGTACAAATTCATCCGAGTGCGTGACAAGTCCGAGTTCATTCAAAATTGGACTCGAGTCCGAGTCCGAGTTCCCCAACTCTACTCAAACCTTTTTTTAAAGGTTTTAATAAACCTCCTCGAAGTCAAACCCCACACCTATCACCATGCAAAGGGTATACTGAAATATAAAAGACAGAAAAATTATTCACAATGTTGACAGAAACTTGTACAGACTTGCCAAATAAACTGACCTTACCATAAGCATGAAAATCCCACAGTCATTTCCACAGATCTGGTGTGGCAATCTCTAAAAGCAACAAAAAAGGTAACATACATGTCAAATAGATGAAAGCATTACCATCTCGGTTACATTATGACATCAATGATATGCAGAATATGGGATATAATAATATTTGTTTGGAGTAGCTAAATATGCATTTATTAATCACCGCAATATCATGCCCAGTCTTTTCAGTCCAGCTCCCAGGATCAATTTTTTGTGCAAGATTTCTACAGAAAAAAAATAAAAGGATAAGAACGTAGCCAAAATATATCAGTTCAGGCTATAAGAACGTAGCCGAAACATATCAGTTCAGGCTATAAGAATGTAGCCGAAATATATCAGTTCAGGCTATAAGAACGTAGCCGAAATATATCAGTTCAGGCTATAAGAACGTAGCCGAAACATATCAGTTCAGGCTATAAGAACGTAGCCGAAACATATCAGTTCAGGCTACAAGAACGTAGCCGAAACATATCAGTTCAGGCTATAAGAACGTAGCCGAAACATATCAGTTCAGGCTATAAGAACGTAGCCGAAACATATCAGTTCAGGCTATAAGAACGTAGCCGAAATATATCAGTTCAGGCTATAAGAACGTAGCCGAAACATATCAGTTCAGGCTATAAAAACGTAGCCGAAATATATCAGTTCAGGCTATAAGAACGTAGCCGAAATATATCAGTTCAGGCTATAAGAATGTAGCCGAAATACATCAGTTCAGGCTATAAGAACGTAGCCAAAATATATCAGTACAGGCTATAAGAACATAGCCAAAGTATAAATTGCTATATGAACATGTCAAACAGTATGCCTCATTTGTGAACCTAAAAATGGCTCTGTAATCAGCATCACCAAATCCAGACTCATGCAATGTGTAATGTGAGTCTAAAAAGAACATCTCTCTCATGAGTGGCTTCATGACCTATAATGTGGTATTTGGTAAAAGATACACAACATTGTACAAGTCGTTAGAAGAAAAAAAAATATGGAATTCACAATTTGAATTTACATTATTTAACAATAACCACTACATGTACAATCTAGTATCTTGGAACAGTACCAATCCCTTACACAGAGAACAAAATGATCTGGCTCAATTGAGTTTGTCCATGCCGGAAACACCAACAAGTCTTTCATGTCAACATCCTCCTAACATTAATCAAATGTCTTGTCATTATGCAGATCTAAATTTTTGGAACCACATACATATTGTTCTTTTTGCATACTTACTGGAAAGTTGACAACCACGTTATTTGGTGAATGCTTCCATGTAGGAACTACATACATGTTCTCTATATATATGTCTTTTCCCTAAAGTAAAAAAAATTAAGTAAATATATTATAAAGTAAAAAGTTTATAACTACTTTGAGAGTATACAATAATATGAAAGAATATAGTAAAATTATGTTTAATTTAGGCTTTGGTCTTGTGTATATATAATATATATATAGAAGTTACATACGTGTTGCTGAGCTGCTTCATAAATCAATTTAAAGCAGGCATTCCCAATCTACAAACAAACAACCAAATAAAATATAAAAGACTATCATTAAACATTAAAAAACGAATACAAACAGGGCTTTCCCTCTCCTATTTTGAACAAACTTCCCACTACTCACCTGGGAATCCATGTATCTTTGTAACCCTAGGCTCCAAAACTCTTCACGGGTGAGACATGTGGGCCCTTCTTTTATAATAATTTCCGCTCCAGGCCGTCTCGTGTCCAGAACATAGCTGAGCTGAAAATTACTATTATTAGTACAAGAGCAAAATGCATGGCATTCTTTGTTAAAAGCTTCTAAAGTTATTCAGTCAAGAGCATTTTTTTCTTTCTTAACATCAATTACAGAGTGGGTAACATGAACAATGTGGGGTGTAACCTGTACAGATCATAGATCAAATATCGGTTACACCCATAACTAACTGTCGGATAATAGCGCGAGACTTGCCAAACATATCACATTTTAATAATTAGCTTACCAATTTGTCCTGGATAGGATTAAATTCTTTTTCCCAAGGTTTTTATTCAGTCCTGAGAAGCCGAGGGACGCTGGACTGGGCGCAGCGGGGGACGCTGGACTGGGCGCAGCGAGGGACGCTGGACTGGGCGCAGCGGGGGACGCTGGACTGGGCGCAGCGAGGGACGCTGGACTGGCCGCAGCGGGGGACGCTGTACTGGGCGCAGCGAGGGACGCTGGACTGGGCGCAGAGGGGGACGAGGGACGCTGGACTGGGCGCAGCGAGGGACGCTGGACTGGGCGCAGCGAGGGACGCTGGACTGGGCGCAGCGAGGGACGCTGGACTGGGCGCAGCGAGGGGCGCTGGACTGGGCGCAGCGGGGGACGAGGGACGCTGGACTGGGCGCAGCGAGGGACGCTGGACTGGGCGCAGCGGGGGACGAGGGACGCTGGACTGGGCGCAGCGAGGGACGCTGGACTGGGCGCAGCGAGGGACGCTGGACTGGGCGCAGCGAGGGACGCTGGACTGGGTGCAGCAGGGGACGCTGGACTGGGCGCAGCGAGGGACGCTGGACTGGGCGCAGCGAGGGACGCTGGACTGGGCGCAGCGAGGGACGCTGGACTGGGCGCAGCGAGGGACGCTGGACTGGGCGCAGCGAGGGGCGCTGGACTGGGCCAAGCGGGGGACGAGGGACGCTGGACTGGGCGCAGCGAGGGACGCTGGACTGGGCGCAGCGGGGGACGAGGGACGCTGGACTGGGCGCAGCGAGGGACGCTGGACTGGGCGCAGCGAGGGACGCTGGACTGGGCGCAGCGAGGGACGCTGGACTGGGCGCAGCGAGGGACGCTGGACTGGGTGCAGCAGGGGACGCTGGACTGGGCGCAGCGAGGGACGCTGGACTGGGCGCAGCGGGGGACGAGGGACGCTGGACTGGGCGCAGCGAGGGACGCTGGACTGGGCGCAGCGAGGGACGCTGGACTGGGCGCAGCGAGGGACGCTGGACTGGGCGCAGCAGGGGACGCTGGACTGGGCGCAGCGAGGGACACTGGACTGGGCGCAGGGAGGGACGCTGGACTGGGCGCAGCGGGGGACGCTGGACTGGGCGCAGCGAGGGACGATGGACTGGGCGCAGCGGGGGACGCTGGACTGGGCGCAGCGAGGGACAATGGCTTGGGCACTGACTCTGCTGAAACTAAAACAGAAAATGACTATAAGTGTTCCTATAAACCCATAAAATAAGCATTCTGTCATACAGAAAAACAAAATGAAAAACTTGACAATAGAAGAGCAGAATAAGTCCCTCATTACTCACCAGTTGCTGCAGTATCAAAAGAGAAGGATTGAGAATTCACAGCCATGGCTGCACCTAAAACACACATAAACAAACATCCTCACCTTAATAAAAACACACACATATATAAATATATAATATTCACAATCATATCATTACCACTAAGACTTAAGAATGAGGGTGGAATACATACCCAGCACTGTCTGACCATTGGAATTTAACACTATGTCCACTCCCATGCCCAGTCTCGTCTTCATGTTCTCTATGGTTCTGGAGTTTTTGTTGATGTTGTTGTGATGCAAGATGTTTCGCATCAGAAAGATGTGTGAGGAGGGAGTCATCATATTGAGAAAATGGTTATTTTTTCTCATTCCAGAGAAGAGCTGTTCGGCACACTGGCTATTGAGCCAACCACACAACTCCGGGACCAGTTCCATCTTGCGCAAGTTATCCCTGGCGTCCTTAGAATTAGCCTCATGGAAACGATCATATAGGGCATAATGATCAGATGATCCTGTTATAGGGTGGCCATTTACATCTGGCACTGACTTTTCTGTGAGTAGCCACGGTAAGTTCACTTTGATCTGCCCAGAATTTGCAAGCTGAATGTTTTCCTCTGTAGGCTCTAGCAGCCTGCCCCCATGAGGATGGAAGGTTTCGGGTTTTCTAATGTTAGTGTGTGTTGCCAACCCTCTGGCAAAGTCATACAATGAAATATTTGGAAAATGTTTCATTGAAAACAAAAGGTCTGTGAAGTCCCGTGGGCTCTCAGCTCTGATGTTAAATTTTACCCCACAGCACAAGGACAGGTGACCACAGCCCATCCACCTGTTGAAGGAAAACACAAATCACAGGCCCATTTGAAAGAACCGTAAACAAAGAACTGCTTGTAAAGTTTGAAAAGTTTTTTCTCTGTAATACAACATAACATACCAGATACTCCCCAGATCTGTGAAAACACCTTGTCGTAACTGGCTCTGTTTTTCATTTCTTGCTGCAGTCGTCCAACCAAGTCCATTCGCGAGCCCTTGGGGTCGATGCCACACTCCCTACATAAGGAACGCACTGCCTCTATCTATAATGAACATTAGCATATTTGAATAATTAACACATAGTATGATTCAGTATTACACATATATTAACTGACATAGCTCACAGTAAATGATTTAATGAGTCAAATACCTTGAGTTTTAGAAGCTCATCTGTTAGCCGGTCCTCTGTGAGGGTAAACTCGGATTCCTCCTTCACACTATAAGGAGAATGCACCTTCTGATATTCTGTATTGAGAAGATGATTCCCGCTTCTTGTGTGAGGACCAATCCACGGAGCCCAGTTATGGTAGCGCGGACGAACCACAAAGGGGTTTGCCTTATTGTCTTTGAATAAGAAATTGTTAATATAATATTTTATCATAATTCCATACTAAAGAAAGCAAACACTAATATGTGATACCAGCTGTATCAGGGAATCATACTCACTTGGAACTAAGCCACGGCTGATCATTTCCAGAGAAACACGCTCCCAGAAATCTTCAGCATTCACCTTTCCATCAAAATCCTCTGGTGGTTCCTCAATGCTGCTCACTAAAAAACAAGACTTTACTAAACACAAGTCTTACCCAAGTTGGACATGCAATGTACATGACATAACAAACGAGTAAAAAAAAAATATTAAATGTGTGGACTTACCAGGCATACTAAAAACACCCTTCTTATGAAGGTCCATTACGACGGACACTGGATGGTAACCACACGTTACGCATGCAAAAGTGTAGGTGTGGTTGGACAGTGCCTCAAAACTCAAGTAGGCATGCAGGATCCTTGTTTTTGAAGGAAAGGCTTTACCCGAGGTCCTCTCCAAGACCTCAATTGCACTTCCTACAGCCTGGTGAGTCTGCCAAATAGAGGTCATATTATGTAGACTTTACAATACATATTCATGACAAATTCTTTGTTGTTTTTGTTTTATACGACAAATTCAATACATGGTTCTTTACCTGGAGACTGTTGCGCAGAAAATGGCACAAGTGTATCGACAGAAGTATGTGGTCGTCAAAATTATAGATACCATCACACCACTCCTGATATCGATATACCATGCCACATCTGTAGCACTGTTTGCTGTACATTGATATTCCTACCAAAAGCAAGTGCCAGTAAAGAGGTTACCAATTTTTTTTGTCACAGCTTTACCGTACATCCCTAATACATTAAACACTAAAATGAGTGCATGGAGATGTTAATAAGCCTACAAGTGGAGAGGAAGACCCTGACAATCATGGTCATCAACACTTAACAGTACATGTAAACAGGAATTAAATGTTGAATTAATGATAAATTTAAAGAAAACATAACAAACCTTCTATGACATTGGTCATCGTCAGGATTTTGGCTTTTGATGTGATGATCAATGCTTCACTTAGTGGAATTACCTCAGAACATTCTGTGCAAAAGGCTTCAGATGGTGTGAAGCTCAGAGGAAAATTACAAGAGTTTAACACATCTGAAGGGATGACTGCAGGTAGTTTCTTTTTATCAAAGATGTACCTAACCATCCGAGACAGATTCTGGCCTTCGGGTGGGTACTGGGCTCCTTCCTCTGCCTCAAAACCTTCCACATTGGTGGGAAAATGTTGTGCAATACTATCCTCCTCCACACTTCTGGTTTTCCGGAAGAGTGCCCTGTCCACTTCAAATAGGTGCCACTTTGCAACATTTTTGTGAAGGCATGATTGCCTTGGTTTAGCACAAGGACAATGCCAAGAAATTGTTTTGGCATCATAGGTAACCATGACTCGACCAAGCCTGCTGTAGTAGGAAATGGTGGGCTCGAACACAGAAATGTATTTTTTATGGCTGGGCCCACAAACGGTCAAGTTCACATGTTGTTCTTTGTTCTGAGCCCCACGTCTTTCTGATTATGTGTATTGGAGTGTTGGGTGCTGAAAATGCTTTGGCTACTGCATAGACACCATTTCTATAATCCACACACTGTGATTTAAGGTGGTTCAGAGCGCTAATGTCCGTTTTTATTGGTGTATGTCGTCTCAGAATGTGTAGCCTTACATTTAGTCTGTTAAGTAACAGTCCACAATGAGGACACATGACTGTGTTTGTCTTCTTTTGAATTTTTGGTGGGGGTGGTGCAAAGGAGCCAGGATCAGAGGTAAGGGAGTTAGAAACTAAAGAAATCACTCTCTTTCTTTGTATTTGTGGGGGTGGGAATGGTACAAAGGAGCCAGGATCAGAGGAAAGGGGGGTAGAGACTGGAGCCTTGGTAACTACAGTAGCTGGAGGACAGGGTGTCGGGCATGCAGCTACAGAGAGAGCTGGAGATAGAGTAGGTGCTGCAAGTACTTCTGTCTTAGAGCATTTGGAGACATGGCTTATGTATTATTCCTTGCGTATTACTGTCTGGCTGCAGTACAGACAGTGAAAATGGGCTGTGGTCCTGCACAGTTTGTTGCATTTTGAGATGAAGTAACCTGCAAAATTATAGCAACTAAGTTATCAACAGTGCATAGTGAACACAGTAAGTTTAACAAAACACAGAAATAGATAAATAAACGTAACAACATTGTCATCACTTCAGTGTAGGGCTATGTGATTTTTACGTTGACTAGTTAAACATTTAAAGAAATCGAAATTGAATCGGTCAATCATTCTGAAAAGGAAAAATCAAGATTTTATTTTTTTGCCATATTAGCCCTGCCCTACTTCAGTGTAGTTTCTACTTTCTACTTACAGCTCATCTTGTTTGTCTTCGTTTTGAGATGCAAGTACATATTTAGATTATACAAACATATTTGTGATTTAAAACCACAAAAATGTATCAATATCTAGAGAAATGCTCCCACCATACCTCCATGCTCCACTGCATGACTTATATGGTTCTCAAGATGAATAGAAAATGAGAAAATGAGACTTCTCTTTAGTCATAAAACTGCAGCAGGGACATGCGAACCACCCATCCAGGCAGTATTGATCTGCATCAGGCTTGAACTGAAAATGTATTGGATGCTGTAAAACATGACAATGACAATAATTATGTGATCTTTCCATTAATCTAGAATAGATAGAAGGATACATAGATAATTTGCCACATACACAGAGTTATCAAGTAAGATGTAGTGAAATGATTCGGTTGCTCAACCAAGTTACTTTGCAAGGGTTGTAAGTGATAAGTGATCAGACCAAAACGTTTTAACCTAGCTATCGTTAAGTTGTTAATTCCATTTCAGACAAACCTTTGCCTTTACCTTGTTAGTACGCTAACTTGATTAGGATACAAACCAAAGTTTATTTTTACTTACCGACATGGCAAACAATCACTTGCTTTCAAAATTGTAGTACTCCTGAAAAGAAGTATAATATAGTTAGGAAAGACTGCTGATGTGATGGCTGGCTTGCCGTCACTGTATTTACTATGAATCAATAATAAAACTTATTCATATTACAACAGTTTATCATCACATTACATTATCTAAACATGTATAACTTCTTTGCATAGCAATGACTGAACAACTTCAAACTTTTTCAATATGCAGTATTTACAACTGACAGAGTGACAATCAAATCTCCTATTCTTTACAAGCAGAATAAGATTTACAGGATGTAACGTCACACATAAGCACTAAAATAATATATTTTTCATATTTACCCTTAATCCAAATAACAACATGAAATATTGGTGATATACCAATGCAGTTAGTATAGTATAATAGTAATAGTATACAAAACAAAATTCTCAATTGAGAATCTAACGTAGTTACTGATACGAAATTCACTCAGCCAAATGTAACACACAACTCAGTTAAGAGACATCACAGGGGAGTTAAATGACCAAATATGTAAGTTGAAGATAATTCATAGCTCTAAAACAACATCATCAAAGCTTATTGATTCGAATTACATCGATATTTTGACAATTTATTACATATCGCGGGCTTTCGCGCTAATTGCAGAGCAGGCATGCTAGTCAAGTGATCAGCCGCACCGCACTGACTTCATTACAAACTATTATTAAAGTGATAAGAGCTGCTTTCAACAGGTAACATCTCATTCTCATACAACTCATTCGTATTATGTTGAACAGTGTTTATACTAAAACCGCAAGTGTGTTTTGTGCATTTTGTTTCGCAGATACCTTCGTCTTCTAGTCTTCTCTTCTCGATGCTTCTTCCTGTTTTTAAATGTTAACGTTAATGAGAATGTGTCCAATTTGGGCATGGGCGTGGTGGCTTCTGACGTCACACTTGGATGTGGCCGGGTTGGATGTCCACCGCAGGATGCAGCGAGAGGCTACTCCTCCCGCTGGGAATACACTCACTGATTGACACGCACGCCAAAAAAAAATACGCGCCGCTGACGCTTGCATTGTGAAACGGCCGTTACAGGTAAAATGAAAGAATTTATCCTCAACTAGTTTTGTGGTTGTAGGTCTATGTATTTTATAATGTTAACTTAAAATAGTACTAATAGTAATTTAAAGATGTGGTGGCATTAGATCTGGACGGGAAGGATAACTCTGGGAGTTGGAAGGGGTGTTTCGTGATTCTGCCTTCTCACACCGCGACACAGGTTTGTGGATCTGAGTGTCGCGATATCGGTTTCATATCGCATATCGTTACATGCCTATTAGGCATGGTTTGCAAGTAATTCAATGACATAATAAATAGCAGGCCTTTTAGGCATAAAAATATCAATTATATTTTTCAGGCTATCCAGACTTGTTTTGCCGGTGTGCTGGACGACAAAGTTGCCCTTCTCACAGCTGTCATTTGTCCAAAATTGAAACTCGATGGCTGAGAGATGCAGGAAGGAGGGAGCGAGTAAAAGAGCTTCTGACAGCAGAGTGCCGCCGCACAACTGCTCCTGCAGCACAGAGCCCTGCCAGTGTCCACCACATCTGCCAGCCAAGCTGAGATGGACTCTTTCACTTTTGAGGCAGAGCCAGAGGAGAACTACTCTGCAGAAAATGAAGTCATGGACTACCTGAGGTTAGCCTATGACCTTCAGATTCTGCATCAGTTTTCAAACATAAAGAACATTTTCTTGAAGTATAACACTCCACCTCATCAGTGCTCCTGTGGAGCGGCTTTTCAGTCGGGGAGGTTTGGTGCTTACGCCTAGAAGAAATAGACTTTCTGACAAGAGGTCTGAGAAGCTTCTGTTAATGAGGTACAACCACTGGTTTACTCGCCCCACTCCACTGTTTCACTCATAACATGCGATTACAACATAAGATTAGGCCGAAGTAACAAAAGTAGACATGATATTAGCATACAATTATGTTGGTTCTGTTCTGTTTACCCTAAGGGGGGTTATTGCTGCTCGTATCTATGCTAGGTTGGGAGGGAGTTCTCGCGCAGAACAGAACCATGCCGCCAATCCAAACTGTATGCTAATTGTCAATCGTATTTGACGATAGTGGTCCTGACAGAATTGCCATTCATATGTGTGGCGAGGGGGGCGTGGTTTAGCGAAGTCTGTAGCGGGAGCGAGTGGAGGGAGCCGAGCGGTGATTAAGTAGGTCAAGTGCAGATGATGAACACCTGTGTCTGATTGCAGTAATTGGCGTCCCCGGCGGGGTCTGCATGATGGCAGCGGCGATCTTCTTTTTTCCCGGGTTTCGGCACCAGTGTGATGAAGTTCAGGATGGTGGAAGGAAGAAGACAGGGATCGACGAGTGGAACTCGTGCTTTTATTTTATCAATCAAACAAAATCAATAAACGGCGCGCACAGCGCATTCACCATGGAATATCCACAGCACACACAATAAAACAGTCCAACAATGACAGCAGTCAATCCTCCCGGCAGCACGAGTTCCCAGTTCTCTCTCTCCTGCTCTTGTTCCCGCCGGCTTATATGCGGTCTCTCCACGTAAATTACTGCAATCAGACACAGGTGTTCATCATCTGCACTTGACCTACTTACTTACCGCTCAGCTCCCTCCTCTTGCTCCCGCTACAGACTTCGCTAAACCACGCCCAAAAATGAGTTTGTTCTCAGCACAAGCTGTTGTAAATCCTGCCCACTTCTTTGCATTGTCAGCACATGCTTCAGTGCTCTGAGAGTGTTTATAGTGCTGTGAGTTTAACACTTCATGACTGAGAGCAGAACACAACACAATCTTCATCATCACACAAGACTAAACTACAAAAATGAACACAATCAACATCTTCATCTGGACCATTGCACTCTTTATTCGAGGTTTGTGTAATACAGTTTTTATAATGATTATTAATTATCTTAAAATGTCAAATATACATCATTTTCATTTTTGTTTGTGTTTTCATTCAGAGTGTAGAGGACAGATCACTGTAACTCAGAGTCCATCAATACCAGCAGTTCAACCAGGAGAAGAAGTCAGAATAAACTGTAAAACCAGCAGTAGAGTGGATGGTGGTAATTATTTAGCCTGGTACTCACAGAAACCTGGAGAAGCTCCTAAACTCCTCATATATTATGCATCAAACCGTAATACTGGAACTCCATCTAGATTCAGTGGCAGTGGATCTGGCAGTGATTTTACTCTGACCATCAGTGGAGTCCAGACTGAAGATACAGGAGATTATTACTGTCAGAGTAGACACTGTTCTAGTAGCTGTGTGTTCACACAGTGATAAAGAGTCGTACAAAAACCTCTGTCAGTCAGACGTCACAGTGACTGAACTGATACAGCTGAGAGAAACTGCAGCTGCTGATGGAGGATCACAAACTACACAATATCAATGTTTATGTGGCGATCGGGACTCGAAGATAGGGACACCAAAGAAATAAACCAACTACGCCACCCTGGGGGCTTACTACCAGGGACAACTAGGCGCACACAAGGCTCACAGGCTCGTGTCGGTTGGAGTCAGGCATGAGACATGGGTGAGGTATACAAACAATAAAATCACCTTTATTGATTAAAATGATCCAAACAATCAAAAAAAGAAAACACCATCAACAAGGATATTCAAAATTGGACACCCCTGGCGGCAGAAACTGGGGTCGGCAGCCAAAGTCACTCAACCCAGAAGGTCCTCTCTATTCTCCTTAAGAAAAGAAACAAAGAAAACCACAAACACATGTGCACTTACACCGCACTCGATCGAACACCTCTGTGTGGCACAGCAAGCACTCAAATACCACCACCAAGATGAGGAGGGCTGCCGCCTTATTCTCCTTGCCGCCCAGGCCTACAATAAAGAACACACACGTAAGACTCATACACCACAATAGAAAACTTAAACAATAATGTACACAAGGAGGGAACCCTCCACAAAAGAAAAAGGAAACAACAGAACTACACAAAACCAATGATTAGGCCCAAACACACAGTGTTCATCTCAACACAGTCCGATAACAAACATATTCTCATCACCTGTAGGAAGATACATTCCAGATGATCACCTCACAACCTTGTTCTATACTACCCATTCACCACTTATATTCAGGGTACTCTTAGAGGAACAGTTGGATAGCCAGATATCCTGGACAGCATCAGAAACATACAAACCAGGTGTTTGTTTACATCGTACCGGGACCTCGAAGAGCGCTTGAGCCCAAAGAAAAAAAAAAACAGAGATTAACAAACAAAACAAAATTCACATGACAAATACATAAACAAAGGGATAAAACTTAAATCAAAACTATAATGAACAGTGGTGTCTAAGAGTAATGAGCATCAAAAGCCACATTAAATACAGCTCATTACTGTACATTCTGGGCACCCAATATCAAATCCCGGCAACTGGCGTTAATGGTGTCGTTGAGATCGGAGACGTCGTGTTGACGTTAGTCACTCAAGGCTACATAGCCCAACAGCACACAGCATTGTACACTCGCAGTCGTATTTCCGTGAAGGCAAGTCAAACAGCAGTCACGTAGTAGTTTGTGGTCGCTCAGCAGCTTATGTTGAACTGGACCTCCAATTCAAGTGTCCAGTAAATGACAAAGACGAAAACCCACCATAACCTCAAACAAACACATGAAACACCTGAAACAGCACGTTATTAAATCACCGCGAAACTCATCTGCTTTACCGGAAGCTCGCACAACAACGAGTGCCGCCGAGTGTACGCCGATTAATCCCCCTGTCCACTCTCCAGCTCTTGCACACCGCACCGGAATGACAACAATGTCATGATGTACTTTTACAACTGATTACTAGTAATATTTCTACCTGTGCAGTTAAAATTCACGACAATCTAGATTATTAACTAACAAAACTTTCTAAAGTAAAAGTAGGGTATGGTTTGATCAGAGTCACAGGGTCAGGACTCTACGAGGCAGCCAAAGCAAACAGACCCGTATCCTTGATCAAAAGAATTTGCTATCCACGCTTTTCTCAGTTTTCCTCTGAGGCAACAAGGTAAATAGAATAAAGCTCAATTAAACATGGTGAAGGTTTGGTATTTGTAGTTACCTACACTCTCAGAAATAAAGGTACAGTGAGGGTACAATTAACCCTCTGGGGACTAAGCTCTTTTTGGTCCGTTTTCTCTATTTTTACATTTGGGGTTATAAACTATATGTAATGGAGATGGAACACTATGTGTTACGTATCTATGGATGCAGAAGACCCTAAGCTAACATAGGCACGCATGTAATATGTTTATAAAGGAAGTATGAGTGAAAATGTACAATAAACTAGAGAATTTCAAAAATGGAAATTCGATTTTTGGCATTTATTTCTGAAAATCACACATCACACAACAATAGTGAACAGTTTTTGAACAAAAAATATATTTGTCAAAGCCTTTGCTTGACAGACATGTGTAATTGTTAAATAAAATGTGTAAAGAACAATGAAAAATTTAACTTTTTTTACAAATAGTCCCAGGTGTTTTTCTTAGGAATGCTTAGAATTTTCTAAGCAATGCTTTCTCCTCGTCACTCTCCAGTAATTGTTCCAGAGCTTGTTCCACCGTAAATCGTTTACTGCTTGCCATCATAAAAGTGCTAAAACAATAAATAATGCTATAATTGTATGTGTATATATAAATATATTATAATTGTTCTGTCTCTCTCTCATATCTCTGTGCGCTCTCGCTCCATAAAGCCTTGTTTATACTCGACGGCGCGTCCGTTCGCTTTCTGTCGTCTCTGCCACTCAACGCTGTTTGCGTAATAGTATATCACCCCTTGCAAGGCTACAGAGTCCTCCGATTTGCTAGAATACGTCATGGTAACCTTCCTCTGATTGGGTAAGAAAAATATTCCTCCATCGGCAATTTTTCCATTGGTTGTTGCTCGTGAATCTGCCAAACAACATCGATTTCATTGGCCTTTGACGTAGTGGTATTGCGCAACAAGGAAGTGTGTATACAAGCCGGGTAAGTTTGTTATCACTGTTTTCAGCGGAATCTGAGGAAGACGGCAAAAAAGACCGCACCTCTCTATCATTAATAGTTTTTAAGATAATTACACATTTGTAAAAGTATGCCAATCCGTCCCCAGAGGGTTAAGTACTTTAAGGTACAAATTTCACAAATGTGCCAGCAAAGGTACAAACATGTATCCAGCTGAGTACCAAAAAGTACCTTTCCAAAGAAAAGGGGTACACAATGAAATATGCTTGGTGAAAGGTACATATAGGTACCCTTTGAAAAGGTACATTGTCATATATAAAGTAATTAAGGTACAACATTCACAAAATGTACCATTAAAGGTCCTATCGTGTTCCCATGGGGTACTAAGAAGTACCTTTCAGGTACACATCCTGTAGGGTACAAAAAATTATCATATTCAAGTCAAAGGGTACACTTCCAGTGGGGTACTAACAAGTACTTTTCAAGTGACAGGGTACACAATCCTCTGGGGTAGCAGTTACTTATGCGTGCCTTTTCTAAGACTGATAGAGCCTTTGTCATAATTTGTAAACAAGTCTGCTGAAGAGAAAAGGGTATTTCTCTCTCCCCCACCTCTGCCTGCTGCGCTGTGGCCGTGTGTGTGTGTGTGTGTGTGTGTGTGTGTGTGTGTGTGACGATCGGCCAACTTGTGGAGTTTAACTCCGAAAAGACAGTTAACCACAGGTTCCCGTTAATCTTATGATGGATATGTGTTGTGATATTTAAACAAACGAACCGTCAACGGCGAAATAAAATCCTCTTATTTACGAGACCGGTCTGAGAGACCTCCAGCTCACAGCGGGGTCTCTGAGCAGGACTGACCAAGCGACGAGCGGCCGGGGCAGGGAGGCAGACGCCTGATGGCTGTCGCCTCACTTCATTGAGCTTCTCAACTCCGAAAACTTTGAAGCAAATTGTCAATTCGGCATCAATTTTCACAAGACTGCCTATATTCGAAATCTAAACAGTTCATTTCTCGCCTAAAACGTTCTCAGAAGTGAATTTAGTGATGAATAAAATGGCGGACATTGTTAAAATTGTCCCGTTGTTGGTCTGTCTAATATAACGGAGAACAAATGCGGAGACTGAAAACTATCAACAAAAAGGACAACATCTGCTATTCTTACTTTTGGCAGATAAATTAATGACTGAAGCCCCGTTCACACCGCCAGCGACTTTGTCGCTGTATGTCGCTAGGCTCTGTACTGTGAAGTCGCTTGTGGGCGTTCGTAGTGCTGTCGCTCTAATGTTATTGGTAGACTGCACGTCTGGCCATATCTATACAAAATACCATCACAAGTGATATATACAACTATACAATTTTAATTTGACTAGGAATTAGGCTCAAAAGAAACAGTATATGCTGTTGGGAGAGTGTTTTTATATTACCACAGCAGTGTTCAGTGGATTAAATAATTTACTAGATTAACGATCGATCAATCAACAAATTAAACTCACTCATACTGTCATAAATTACTAAAACGTCAGTCGAATTTGACAAATAATCAATTTTCTTGTCCCTAATAGTCAACACAATGCAGGGGAAACTGTAAAATGAACTGCAGGAGTACTAAACTTGCATCATAAAATTACACCACTCGAACTATAAATGTATGAATTAAACTCACTAAGACTGTCAACAGTTTCTTTTCCATGCATCATTTTATTATATCCATATGTGGTTACAGTCAAATCATATAAAACAGTGAAATCATCCTCGAACTCTTCTCTGTCTTCCCTGCACTCGAGACGGTGACGTAAGCTCCACTGAAAAGGCTTCTTTCCTATAGGTTGTCGCTCGCGAAAATCGCTTCTCATTTGCATAAAGTTGAAATTTCTCAACTTTTGTCGCTTGTCTCTTGTCGCTTGACACGCCCACATTCTGTCGCCAATGGTCGATGTCGCTCGTGTCGCCGGAAGTCGCCAGCGCTACATTGAAATGAATGGGATCATGTCGCTTTGTCGCTGTGTGTCGCTGGCGGTGTGAACGGGGCTTGAGAGAAAACAAGCTGTTCAACGTCTATTTTGAGAATGAATGGCGATCGTAGAGGGCGGCGGCGCGACCGGACGTATCGCTGCCCTACTTCCTATATCGGCCGCCATTTTGCTGTTTTTTCGCGCCGATATTCGCGTTCAAGGTCAGTGGTCACGCCTCTTTCTTTCACTCGGATTGGTGCTGCAGTCGCTGGAGTCTGCAGGACGCTTGACAGCTCAACAATGGCCCTGCCATCTTTATCCTCAGATGAGCTGTTCCAAACCTTGATAGAAGGTGGTTTAACTATGACAGAAGGAGAAGCGTAGAAATTCAGAGGTGAGTAATACTGTCGTTAGCTAACGTACAATTGAAAGTGACACTTGCGGCCCGCTGATTAAAGTTGGCTGATCAGCATTTGCTAACGTAACGTTAGCTAACGCCAGCGTACGTTACCTACAGTTAGATCAAGCTAACATTATATCGGGACTTATTTGTAAGTTACCACTAACGTTCGTTACATGTAGCTATTTGTACAGATTGTAAAGAAGAAAGCATAACGTTATCTGACCTTAGCTAACGTTTGCCAGTCAATTCAGCTGACTAGCTAGCTAGCTTAAAGTTGGCTACAGCTATCGTTTCCCTCATACAGCCAACGTACTCAACTGAAAAGATGTGTTAAAGTTAAGTTGATGCCCAAATAGTGCTGCAGCTATGTAGATAATCAATTATGTAAGTGTTTAATGTACGGGTATTGTATATTTATAAGTTGAAGATGTTGGATGATGTTCGATTCCATTTGTGCACGTGGAACTGTGTAACACAGTTTAGCGTTAGAAGATGGCGTCTATGTTGTGTACGTTAGAATTCCTGGGTCTTCTCTACAGCAGTGTTTCTCAAACTTTTTTCAACATTGTACCCCCTTTGAATTGCTTTAAGCCAAGTACCCCCTAACCAGTGCAAAACATTTTTGGTAGAACATTTTTTGAAGAATACAGCCCCGATATTTACCAAACATCCTTTTTTAAGGCGAGACACTACAGGTGAATAGGGTAAAATTTTTAACTAGCAGATATCACCATGAAACTTTCCCAGTTGATTACCTACATTAAGATGAGAAAAAAGTTTTAGTTGCATTACAAGTTTTCTGTAATTTAATGTTTAAATATGCAAGTTTCATTGTGTTCACATATTAGACATAGGGATTTATGGATATCTACTTTTGTTATCCTGAAAATCAGAATATACTGCCAATAGCCTTAAAAAAATGATTTTTGCCATGTTTTTTGGAATAAAATGTTATAAATCATGCTAGGAATAATAGATTTACAAATCCCTCTGTAAATGTCTTCATAATATAACTAGGTACACGACTGGAAAGTTTGGTGTATATAGGTGGTACTGAAGTGGAGATTTCGGACTTGGAGTATGAGAGAAAAGTCATTTTGAGAAAACGGGCTTTAAAGATTTAGCATCAGCCAATGAGATTGCGCATTTAGAGTTAAATCCCCCCTTTTACTTTCACGATTGGTTGCTGATAAAAAGTAAATGACCATATTTTGATCCGACAGCATTGTACAGGAGAGAGAGAGCTTTCTAACGGTGTGTGTGATGACAGGGTGCAGACAGCGATCGCGGAGCAGCATGATGATTTAAAATTCCAACTTTTGATGAATTTATTAGAAATCTACAGACGCAAACAGACAAAGTGTAATAAAATAAAGACCTAAATGTGTATTTTGGACTTTTTTTCACCACAAGTCTGAAAGAAGACATGTTATTGAAGACAAATTTCTCAAAATTGACCAGTGAAAAAAAACCGCCTGCCGTGTCTCGCCTTAAACAAAAACATTTAAATACTACATTTCAAATGTAGAATCCATCACTTCATTCATTATTATAGAATAATTATTGTAGGAATTATGCATGACATTTTTAAATTAGTATTATTGCAAAAAATTCACATACTCCAAAGTATCCCTAGGGGTACACGTACCCCTATTTGAGAAACACTGCTCTACGGTACAAATGAAATCTGTGGGAATTTCTGAAATGTGGACAACCAGTTACTGTGTATATACCCATAATGCATGAGTAATGATCAAATTCAATGTACTATTTATTGCGTAGAAAATGAAGTGGATGGAGATGTCACGGGTCGAGGAGGATGAACGCCAGATGACCGGCCGTTCCCACCCCCGACTCACGTACCACCGCGAGGAGCCAACACCACAGAGGACACAGAGGCAACAGCAATTTAGAAAAACACAGGATCTTTATTGAATAAATTATGCTAAAACAGACTCCGGCAGGCCGAGAGAAGGTGAGGATTCAACAGTATAGCTGGCTCTCTTCTCAGGGCTCAGGCAGACAGAGAGCAAGGGTGAGGATTCAACAGTATAGCTGGCTCTCTTCTCAGGGCTCAGGCAGGCAGAGAGCAAAGGTGCGGATTCAACAGTATAGCTGGCTCTCTTCACAGGGTCCGGATAGATGCAGAGGAGTAAGGAGTCAGCAGCGGAGTTAGCTCTCTTCTCAGGGCTCAGGCAAACAGAGAACAAAGGTGAAGATTCAGCAGTATAGCTGGCTCTCTTCTCAGGGCTCAGGCAGACAGAGAGCAAAGGTGAGGATTCAATAGTATAGCTGGCTCTCTTCTCAGGGCTCAGGCAGACAGAGAGCAAAGGTGAGGATTCAATAGTATAACTGGCTCTCTTCTCAGAGCTCAGGCAGACAGAGAGCAAAGGTGAGGATTCAACAGTATAACTGGCTCTCTTCACAGGATTCGGATGGACGGAGAGGAGTAAGGAATCAACAGCGGAGCTGGCTCTCTTCTCAAGGCTCAAGCAGACAGACAGCCCAGGTGAGGATTCAACAGTATAGCTGGCCCTCTTCTCAGGGCTCAGGCAGACAGAGAGCAAAGGTGAGGATTCAATAGTATAACTGGCTCTCTTCTCAGAGCTCAGGCAGACAGAGAGCAAAGGTGAGGATTCAACAGTATAACTGGCTCTCTTCACAGGATTCGGATGGACGGAGAGGAGTAAGGAATCAACAGCGGAGCTGGCTCTCTTCTCAAGGCTCAAGCAGACAGACAGCCCAGGTGAGGATTCAACAGTATAGCTGGCCCTCTTCACAGGATCCGGATAGACGGAGAGAAGTAAGGAGTCAGCAGCGGAGTTGGCTCTCTTCTCAGGGCTCGAGCAGACAGAGAGCAAAGGTGAGGATTCAATAGTATAGCTGGCTCTCTTCTCAGAGCTCAGGCAGGTAGAGAGCAAAGGTGAGGATTCAACAGTATAACTGGCTCTCTTCACCGGATTCGGATGGACGGAGAGGAGTAAGGAATCAACAGTGGAGCTAGCTCTCTTCTCAGGGCCCAGGCAGACAGAGAGGAAAGGTGAGGATTCAGCAGTATAACTGGCTCTCTTCACAGGATTTGGATGGACGGAGAGGAGTAAGGAATCAACAGCGAAGCTGGCTCTCTTCGCAGGGCTCAGGCAGACAGAGAGAAAAGGTGAGGATTCAGCAGTATAACTGGCTCTCTTCACAGGATTCGGATGGACAGAGAGGAGTAAAGAATCAACAGTATAACTGGCTCTCTTCACAGGATTCGGATGGACGGAGAGGAGTAAGGAATCAACAGCGAAGCTGGCTCTCTTCTCAGGGCTCAGGCAGACAGAGAGAAAAGGTGAGGATCAGCAGTATAACTGGCTCTCTTCACAGGATTCGGATGGACAGAGAGGAGTAAAGAATCAACAGCGAAGCTGGCTCTCTTCTCAGGGCTCAGGCAGACAGAGAGAAAAGGTGAGGATTCAACAGTATAACTGGCTCTACTCACAGGATTCGGATGGACGGAGAGGAGTAAGGAATCAACAGCGGAGCTAGCTCTCTTCTCAGGGCCCAGGCAGACAGAGAGGAAAGGTGAGGATTCAGCAGTATAACTGGCTCTCTTCACAGGATTCGGATGGACAGAGAGGAGTAAAGAATCAACAGCGAAGCTGGCTCTCTTCTCAGGGCTCAGGCAGACAGAGAGAAAAGGTGAGGATTCAGCAGTATAACTGGCTCTCTTCACAGGATTCGGATGGACAGAGAGGAGTAAAGAATCAACAGTATAACTGGCTCTCTTCACAGGATTCGGATGGACGGAGAGGAGTAAGGAATCAACAGCGAAGCTGGCTCTCTTCTCAGGGCTCAGGCAGACAGAGAGAAAAGGTGAGGATCAGCAGTATAACTGGCTCTCTTCACAGGATTCGGATGGACAGAGAGGAGTAAAGAATCAACAGTATAACTGGCTCTCTTCACAGGATCCGGATGGACGGAGAGGAGTAAGGAATCAACAGCGAAGCTGGCTCTCTTCTCAGGGCTCAGGCAGACAGAGAGAAAAGGTGAGGATTCAACAGTATAACTGGCTCTACTCACAGGATTCGGATGGACGGAGAGGAGTAAGGAATCAACAGCGAAGCTGGCTCTCTTCTCAGGGCTCAGGCAGACAGAGAGAAAAGGTGAGGATTCAATAGTATAGCTGGTACTTCACAATCCCACGTAGAAATTAAAGAGGAGAAAAGGAGAGTTTCACCACTAGATGGCTTCCTCCATCGGCCTCAATCCGATGAGATGCGGACGATGTCTCCACAGCCAGGACCGCTTCCCCAATGTCACTGCATTACACTTCCACTCGTGTTCCACTGTAACCCACACAAATCCACACACGTGATTATATTAATGAACAGCACTGCAAAGTCTCGTTACTCACAAACTAGGGCGTAGACAGGGGATCTAGTCCACTGCACATCACTACAATCTCTTTGACTTCTTCCGATGGGCGAGGGACGTTCAAACTTCCTCCAAAAAGACAGTTTTACACATCATGAAGTCTCATCAAATCCTCCAACAGATTTTTCATATCACAATCCAAACATTGACATCACTTATCTTCTTATCACATCATCCAAAAGATTTCTCATATCACAATCCAAACATCAACATCACTTATCTTCTTATCACATCCTCCAAAAGATTTCTCATATCACAATCCAAACATCAACAGCACTTATCTTCTTATCACATCCTCCAAAAGATTTCTCATATCACAATCCAAACATCAACAGCACTTATATCTCATCCACCACGGTTCTCCTCTCCACATCCCCAGATTCGCCCGAGCACCCGCAGCCTCTCCCTCTCTTTTTTTTCTCGTTAGTTGAAGATGAGATATCCTTTTATCCTTCCTGACTGACAACGTGTCCCAATCGCTATCACGTTCGTCCTCCCCCGCACCTGTTTCGAATCTTTTATTAATAATTCTCCGTCTCTGCCCGGAGTTTCCGGAACTGGAGTCTTCCGGGTCCCACACCGGAAATCCCTCCCCTCAGAAACCCGCCCGTGATTAAAGGTTCCGCCTGCCTTCGTCACCCGGTGACAGAGAGACGGTACACCTGGGCTTAACTGACTCAATGCTAGACCATCTATTCAAAGGCTCGTTCAAAAAGCAGGCCAAGTTCCTTCAAATAGTACGACAGATGCAAGAGCCTGGACACGGAGAGGCCTGTCCCACTCAAAGCAACACAAAACCCACCATGGGTAGAGGCTGTCCCGTAACGGCTACTCACAGCACAGGTAGACCTAGGTCTCCCACCTTCCTTCCACCTTGTTACCCTCTCATTCACCATGTCACTAGCCCCATAAAGGTGATTTATGAAGGCAATATAATTATTTATTCTTAGAGAGGAGATGGACACAGAGGAGATGCACACAATTACATTTCAAGTGCTAGATGTTGATGCTGCTACGAGGCAAGCAGGGCCGGCCCTGGCCAATTTGCTGCCCTAGGCAAGATTTTACCTGGTGCCCCATGCATCACAGCCCATTTCACCCTGTCATTGTGTTCATGATTATTTATCCTATATATATATATATATATATATATATATATATATATATATATATATATATACACACATTACAGCCTAAACACAAATAGCAAGAGCATTACATCTAGCATTCAAGTCAAGTCCCATTTATTTTTATAGCGCTTTTTACAATATAGATTATTTCAAGGCAGATTTACAGCTTTACAGTTTTGTTGCGTTTATAATTTTGTTCAGTATATATAGCCGCTCTGGATAAAACAGTGATGTCATCGTCCAAATGTCATTCATGCACAAACTATTCATTGAGCGCTAGCAAAAGTGTTTGTTTTGCAGTTGATGGCAGCAATCTTCCACTAAACTATGGCACGTTTCATGTTTTCACCATGAATGAAACTGCGAAATGTCTTCTTTAATGTTAATTTTACATAAAACGTTGCTACTTTTAATAAAACTATATAAATATCATTAATAATTTTGGCAAATAAATTTAAAAAATGCCATATATCCCCCTCAAAACTGCACAACTGTAGAGTAAAACGTCTCAGGTTACGTATGTAACCCTGGTTCCCTGATAGGGAACGAGACGCTGCGTTTGAGACGCGGTGGGAACGCTCTGCGTGATTACGTCGTGAAGCACGTGTAAAATCAGTCCAATGGAAGCCCGCTACGACATAGGTGACGTCATAGACCAGGAAACTATAAAGCACCCCTGAAATCAGACCGCGATAGCTTCTGAAAAACCTGAAGCAAGTCGATCAGGGCATGCAGGAAGTATGGCAGGCAAACGCAGCGTCTCGTTCCCTATCAGGGAACCAGGGTTACATACGTAACCTGAGACGTTCCCTTTCAAGGGAACTCGAGCTGCGTTTGAGACGCGGTGGGAACCCTATACCCACTACGCCATAGTGACAAATGCCCGTTCTGTGTGAAGTCCTTGCGCACACTAAGAAGCAAGCAACCTCGCCCCAGGAGTGGAGAGGTCAAGGTCATAAAACCTGACAAATGTATGCGGAGAGGACCATCCTGCCGCATTACACACGTCAAGAAGGGAAACTCACGAAATTAAGGCCATAGAGGCCGCCATACTTCGAGTAGAATGGGCCCGCACAGCCATAGGTGAGGGCTGTCCGGCCGCTTCATAAGCTAATGAAATAGCCTCGACTATCCATTTACTCATAACCTGCTTAGATGCAGGGAATCCTCTCTTGAGTGACCCAAAACAAACAAATAGTTGCTCAGATTTACGCCACAGGGCAGCTCTGTGAACGTAGGCATCTAAAGCCCGGACTGGACATAACAGGTTAAGCTGTTCCTGGTCAGGGGTATTAAAGGGTGGAGGATAAAAGGCCTGCAGCACTATTGGGCCCCCAACATTCAGTGGGGCCTTAGGAATATAACCCGGCCTGGGGTAGAGAAATGCCTTCACCATACCAGGTGCAAATTCCAGACATGAAGGAGCAACCGACAAAGCATGTAAATCACCAATTCTCTTGATAGATGAGATAGCAAGGAGAAATAAAGTCTTTAGAGTGAGGAACTTTTCCGAAACCTCCTCGATGGGCTCGAAGGGACCCTCGAGTACAATGGCCAAGTCCCAAGCCGGTGCTCTAGAGTGCAGTGCAGGTCTCAACCTCAATGTACCACGGAGAAAGCGAGTAATCAAAGGGTTTCTCCCAATAGAAGTACCCCCCAGAGGGGTGTGGTAGGCAGATATAGCCGCCACGTAAACCTTTAGGGTGGAAGGAGATAACCTGGCCGAGAAACGGTCTTGCAGAAAATCGAGAACTGAACCAACAGGGGAGTTAACAGGATCTAACTGACGTTCAACACACCACGTGGTGAAAAGTTTCCATTTTAGCGCATACAGCCTTCTCGTGGAAGGAGCTCTGGATTGAAGAATGGTTTTTATAACATCGGTCGAAAGACCGGTCTCCCTGAGCCTGGCCCCCTCAGAGGCCAGGCCCACAGTTTCCACAACTCCGGCTGAGGGTGAAATATCGTGCCCCCGGCCTGGGACAGGAGGTCCACCCTGATTGGGATCTCCAAGGGGGAGCCGTCCAGAAGAGACACCAAGTCCGAGAACCAAACTCGGGTCGGCCAATAAGGGGCTACTAGTAGCAGACGAGCCCCCTCTAGGCGAACCCTCTCCAGAACCCCCGGAAGCAAAGATATCGGGGGAAAGGCGTACAGGTGCAGCCTCGGCCACACCTGCACCATAGCATCCAGACCGAGAGGAGCTGGGTGCGTTAGCGAGAACCACATGGGACAATGGGTTGAATCTGATGATGCGAAAAGGTCTACCTGAGCACGACCAAACTTTCCCCACAGGAGCTCCACCACTTCTGGGTGAAGTCTCCACTCCCCGGGCCTCAACCCCTGTCTCGACAGAATATCTGCTCCCACATTCCGATGCCCCGGAATATATAACGCCTTGAGCGACAATAACTTCCCCTGGGCCCATAGGAGGATCTGATGGGCCAATTTGCTAAGGTGACGTGACCTCAGACCCCCCTGATGGTTGATATAGGAGACCACCGAAGTGTTGTCTGTGCGGACCAACACATGATGGCCTCTCAGGTCTGGCAGGAAATATTTGAGTGCTCGAAATACCGCCATCAACTCCAAACGATTTATGTGCCAGGAACATTGATGGTCCTGCCACAGACCTTGCGCCGAGCGGCCACTCATGACCGCCCCCCATCCCGTGAGGGAAGCATCCGTCGAAAGCGTGACGCGTCGACAAGGAGCCCCCAACACTGGGCCCTGGGCGAGGAACCAAGGTTTCTTCCACAAGGCCAAGGCACGAAGGCACAGCCGCGTGACCTTGATCTTGCGGAACGGATTTCCCCTCGGAGAAAACCCCTTGGTCCTGAGCCACCACTGCAGGGGTCTCATGTACAGAAGGCCAAAAGTAATAACGTTGGACGCAGCTGCCATGAGACCCAACAGTCTCTGAAACTGTTTCACAGTGAGTGACTGGCCTAGTTTCACATTCTTTGCGGCTGTGAGAATCGCAGAAATACGAGCAGGAGACAGGCGTGCCTGCATTGTGGTCGAATCCCAAATTACACCTAAAAAAGTGGTCCTCTGAGCGGGGAGGAGCACACTCTTTTCGGTGTTTAGCCGCAACCCCAGACTCTTTATGTGGGACAGAACAGCATCTCGATGCTGAACTGCCACCTGCTCTGACTGAGCTAAAATCAACCAATCGTCGATGTAATTTAATATGCGGATGCCCTGGAGTCTCAACGGAGCCAGAGCTGCATCCACGCATTTTGTAAAAGTGCGGGGAGATAAACCTAGGCCAAATGGAAGAACCCGATATTGGTATGCTTCGCCCCCGAAAGCGAACCTCAGGAACCTCCGGTGATGAGGATGGATAGATACATGGAAGTACGCGTCCTTCAAGTCTATTGTGACAAACCAGTCCTCGGACTGAATCTGTGATACAATCTGTTTGAGTGTAAGCATTCTGAACTTGAGTTTCTGAACCCTGCTGTTTAACTGGCGCAGATCTAGAATAGGACGCAGCCCTCCACCCTTCTTTGGAACAATGAAGTAACGGCTGTAAAACCCTGACTCTCTGCTGGGAGGAGAAACCCTTTCTATAGCTCCCTTTCGAAGAAGTGTCAGTACTTCTTGCTCCATTACCAGAGCCTGCTGTGAGTCCACCACCGTGGGGAGGACCCCTTGAAATCTGGGCGGACGAGAACCGAACTGAATTCTGTAACCCTTTTCTATTATGTGCAGGACCCATAGAGAAATATTTGGCAGAAGTTTCCACGCTGCCAGAAATTCCGATAAGGGAACCAGTCTCTCGAGACTGGCCTCTGGATTTGGTTGAACAATCATTTCGGCGCCCTGAAGCGGCGAACCGGCAGGGAACAACCGAACTGACCATTCTACAACCCTCCTCAGAGGATTGCACGGGGACGCTGACACCTCGGCACCCTGAAGCGGCGAACCGGCAGGGAACAACCGAAGTGGCAGCGCTGCGGCTCTCCTCGGAGAGTCGCCCCCCGGAGGGTGACCAGGAGGGACGGTTCCTCGGAACCGTTCCTCCTTGGAGGGGACCACCCTCAGAAGCCTGATAGCCTTGGCGTCAGGACTTCTTCTTAGACCAAGCCCTCCTAGAGATAACAGTCCTCAGATCTTGTCTACCCCTAACAGGCCTGGGCTGCGAGCGCCACTCGGGAACCGTAGATTGAGGAGGTGCCCGAGCGGCGACGCTCTGTTTTTGTTGAACTCTGTGAGCGGAGCTCGTAGACGGACGAGGCTGCTCGGACTTTATACTGCGAGCAGCCTCGGGGACACTAGACCGGCGAGGAAGAAACCTCTGAAACGCAGCCGCTTGTTTCTTATTTTCTTGAAACCTATCGACGACACAATTTATAGCGTCGCCGAACAGACTTGTAGGTGACAGCGGTGCGTCCAGAAGAGATCTATCTTTATCCTTTATTTCTGATAAATTTAACCATAAATGGCGTTCCGTGGCCACCAAGGCTGCCATAGAGCGGCCCACAGATTTGGCCGTCTCCTTGGTGGCTCGGAGAGATAAATCTGTCGTGCGACGCAATTCTCGAATTGCGTCAGCACTAACTTCCTCACTATCGTCTATGTCCTTCAGCAGGTCAGCCTGGTACGCTTGGAGAATCGACATAGTGTGCAAATATGCTGCGGCCTGACCTGCTGCCGAATACGCTTTACCCACCAACAAAGATGTATTTTTTAAAGGTTTGGTGGGTAACGTCGGGGCTTTCAGAGAAGAAGAAGACTCAGGGGAGAGATAACTCGCTAGTGTGTCTTCAGCACGAGGCATAGTCAGATAACCATAATGATCAATCCCTTGAACTTTACTATAATTCTTAGTTTGTGGGTTATGCACTCTGAAAGACGCTGGTTTAATCCAAGATCTCGACACCTCGGTATGGAGATCGGGAAAGAACGGGAGTTCCCGACGAGGAGGTCGTGATCTAGATGGTAAATAACGTTCATCTAAAAGACTCTTTCTAGATTCAACATCGAAATCATCGGCTGGCCACTCAATATTTAATTTAGTAACAGCACGAGATAAAACCTCCATAAGCTCCTCATCAGCAGGGGTATGAGCTGGCGAACACTCAATATCCCCAATACTAGCGACATCCAGATCCTCAGAACTGGATAGCCGCAATATTGGTGCCTCAGCCTGGGAAGGAGAAGCCGCAGAGCGGGCTCCTTCCTGGGCAAAGACACCGGATCCAGCAGGTAAGGGCTGAGAAAGGGCGGGGCCCGTCTCAAACCCCGCTACTAGATCCATCTGTGAACCCCAAGATGAAAGTCGACGCTGTGCCTCGGCAGCAGCGGGACCCGCACCTCGGGGAGCGCGAACCGAACCGTCCTCCTCAAAGAACGCCCGGCGAGAGCGGAGAGTTTTCATGGACAAACTCATGCAATGCTCACAGTCAGCCCCCTCGAGGACTGACTGGGCATGCTCCACTCCCAAACAAGCAATACACATACGATGTGTGTCCCCACCCGTGATATAACGAGGGCAGGGCACAACACAAGGTTTATAACTTTGCTTGCTCGCCATAGTGATATATATATATATATATATAAAGGGCTTGACAGACAACAATAAATAGACAAGGACAGATATACAGAGAGCGCTTGCTGAAGGTACAGAAGCTATCGCGGTCTGATTTCAGGGGTGCTTTATAGTTTCCTGGTCTATGACGTCACCTATGTCGTAGCGGGCTTCCATTGGACTGATTTTACACGTGCTTCACGACGTAATCACGCAGAGCGTTCCCACCGCGTCTCAAACGCAGCTCGAGTTCCCTTGAAAGGGAACATTAATTAATAAAAGTGATAGTGAAAGCGTCTAAAAAAACTGACGTGATTGTTACAAATCACACTGTCTGGGGCCTCTGGAGAACTCAGAACAATTGTTAGCATAAAGTTTAAGGTAAAAATAACTGCCATTAAATTATATATCTTATGCAATTAGATAAACTGTTCATTCATTACATTACTTCTGTCTTTATCCCCTTTTATCCTCTTCTCTTCCGTTTGGCACTGTATCTATTGCAGACTATAATGCTAATCTAAAATATGTCATGTAAATGTGGCCATCCGTCACAATCAGGTAACTTTCACCATGTCTAGACCTGGCGTGAGCTGCCAGGCCCGTTTCTACGGGGTGCTTGAGTGTGTTAAGTGCCCTCAAACGAAAGCAATGCTGTCTACATTGGATGCAGCGAGGGGCGACGCTACACAACAAATGATCGCGCCCGCTCTGTTTCTGACGCACTTCAAGCACTCGCTGGGCGGGGGAAGATTGATGCGCCGGACCGGAGTCGGGGGACTTAGTTAAGTTTTTGTGGAGCTTTTTTTGTGCTTTATTTTGTAGTATTTTGAATTAATGTTTTTAAAATAGTATTAGTAAAAAAAAAAATCTAAAAAAAAAAAATCACTCGTTCACTCATTTTGGCGCCCCTATTGAGTGGCGCCCCTAGCATTTGCCTATTCCGCCTATGCCACGGGCCGGCCCTGGAGGCAAGTGTTGAGTTTCATTCAACTGTAACACTGCAACACCAACTCCATTTTATTAAGCTCTCATACTTACCTGTTTTAAAGAAATCGAAACAAATCGTTGTACTTTACGGTGGCCGTGAGGGGTCACATGTGAGTGTGACCCTCTCGGCTACCGTAGTACTTACTATAACGAATTAACAGATGTAAATTGTCTTTATTTTTTCTTGTAGAACTAGTTTTCAGTCCGTTGGGAGACTGCCCGATGTTTATGTCCTCCCATCATTCCCTAAAGAGCTTCAAACAAAGCTGGATGCCAAAGAGGAGGTCCAGAGAGTTCCACAATACAGGCACAAAATAATACGAGTATTGCATGAGACTGTTGCCATGTATACTATGTAAGTACTACTGGCTGAATTCTTTGACCCGTGTTGTGTGTCTTGTCTTTTGTCTCTTGCTGCTCATTCCGTCTTTTGTTGGCACTGTTTCTGCTGGATGCTCTGACTTGTCCATTCACCAATCCAGATGCTATATCTGTCACTAATCATCGTCTTAGGTCCACCTCTTATCCTCGGTAGATAAGCTATTGTTTATTCTCCTTCTCTCACTTGGCATAAGAACATTTTTACCACAGCTAGCGAGCCATTTAAAGCTGCACATTTTAAGGTCATAACATCATTTGTCAGTTTTTATGGGAAGTGGGGAGCTGCATACAAAACTCCTAATGCATAGAGATATGCAGTACCTCCCTGCGACCAAACCTTTAAATGTAATGTGCTCACTTGGTGCTTCCAAGGTTCTGGTGCAGGTTAGATAGGTGTCCCTGTATTCTGCATTCCCATAGCTTGTAATTATGATTGGCGACAGGTTCAGTGTCGATTCTGCATTAAATTTTACTTGTTTCTGTTCTATGGTAGGTATATCTCACGCAGAATATGTCAAGGTAGCCCAGGCATTAATCCGGAAATACCCATTCCTGAAGGATGTTACGGGAAATGGCTATGTAAGTAGCTTTGCTTAATTTACTCCATGATAAATATTAGGGCTGGGTAAAAAAATATAGATTTCTCGATTTTAATCGATTCAATTTCTCATTTTTATGAACCGATATTGATTCTTAAATCCCAAGAATCGATTAGTCATCCTGTTTTCAGTTGATGAATTAATGGAACATTGTAGCGCGCATCCCATCCAATAAACGCAGTAATCTTTGTGCTTTGTTACTATTGATATGAAACAAAGTCTCAGATTTCAAATTACATCCATTTTCTTACGAAATTCAAAAACATAACCGTTTTGGCGCTGTGGCGTGAGATCGCTCTGGCGCGCGCAGCTCAAGAGAAGCAGCAGCGCCGAGCGCACATGATCTTCTCTACAGCCTTAATATTACCAGTTACAATGTGAAATAAACAAGAATGAGCATCTGAAAGTGTGTTAAAAGATAGAGTACAACTTATCGAAATCCTTATCGTCACATGGAATCGCTCAATCAGTGTTTCAACCATGGAAAGACGTCAGTGAAACAGCTTGTAGGCTATACAATGTCATGTAACGTCACATTTACCTCAGAAAAACCATATCCAGTGACCGGCATGAACTCGTTAGTCAGCTAGAAAAATTAACTCTAGAGAGGAGCATTTTGCTAAATATATGCACCATATTACATATTCATTATAATTTATGTTCTTCAATGTTGAATGCATGTTTGAATAAATCTGGCAAGTTTTTATGACAGCCACCATTTAAATGTTTGTATTTCATATAACTTTATTATTAGAAAAATAAATAAAAGTGTAATTTAAGTGCTTGTATACAAATCAGTAAATCTTTACCTTCAATATTAGGCTAATGAAACAATTTTAATGATACAACTGACTCCCATAGTTTACAGCATTGGTTAAGATATTTGTTTTCCTTGAGAAAATTTGCCATGTATTGTACCTGATATCCAAAATAATCAATATTGAATCGAATCGGAATCGAAATCGAATCGAATTGCAAGCTTGTGAATCAAAATCGAATCGAATTGTGAAATTTGTGTCAATACCCAGCCCTAATAAATATTAAACCATGTGAATGAGCGCTGATAGTCATTGTTGTCTAGCTAGCTTTGTTGTAGTCCTATCCTTCATCCTAATAGGTGTGTATTAAGTCTCAGGACTGACAATGGAGGCGTCCATATGCCAATCGACCGTTTCCCAGTTTATAGGAGCAATGCCACTCACCTGCAGCAGGTCACTGAATGAAAGCACAAATGTTTACCTCAAAGCTTCCTCCAGAGCTCCACCAATGGGGTGGGATAATTAATTAGTTAATATCCAGTCAATTGTACAATTGATTAATCAGGTCTGCCCTGGTCACTTAATCCAATAGTATAGGACAGGAAATGGTAGATGCAGTTTTACTTTCAGGAAGTAATGGAGCTGGTGAATATAGCCAAAAGGCTACTGTATATGGACCGTCTCAGGTTACGTATGTAACCCTGGTTCCCTGAGAGGGAACGAGACGCTGCGTTAAGACGCGGTGGGAACGCTCTGCGTGATTGCGTCGTGAAGCACGTGTATAATCAGTCCAATGGAAGAGCGAGACGTCATAGGCGGGTGACGTCATCGACCAGGAAACTATAAAGCACCCCTCAAAATAGACCGCGACAGCTTCTGAAAAGCCTGAAGCAAGTCGATCAGGGCATGCAGGAAGTATGGCAGGAGAACGCAGCGTCTCGTTCCCTCTCAGGGAACCAGGGTTACATACGTAACCTGAGACGTTCCCTTTCAAGGGAACTCGAGCTGCGTTAAGACGCGGTGGGAACCCCATACCCACTACGCCATAAAGACAAATGCCCGTTCTGTGTGAAGTGCTTGCGCACACTAGAAGCAAGCAACCTAGCCCCAGGAGTGGAGAGGTGTAGGTCATAAAATCTGACAAATGTATGTGGTGAGGACCAGCCTGCCACATTACAAATGTCCTGAAGGGAAACACCCGAAATTAAAGCCCTAGAGGCAGCCATACTCCTCGTAGAATGGGCCCGAACAGCCATAGGTGAAGGCTGTCCGGCCGCTTCATAAGCAAGTGAGATAGCCTCAACTACCCACTTGCTCATTATCTGTTTAGATGCAGGGCAACCAATCTTAGGTTACCCGACGCAGACAAATAATTGTTCTGATATACGCCACTGAGCAGCTCTGTGGACATACGCATCCAAAGCCCGGAAAGGGCATAACAGATTAAGCTTTCCTGATCTGGGGTATTAAAGTTGAAGGACAGAAGGCCTGCAGCACAAATGACCCACACATTTAGTAGGGACCTAGAAATACAACCCGACTTGGGGTGAAGAAATACTATCACCATACAAGGTGCAAATCCAAGTACGTGCAGGCCTCAGCCTCATGTACCACGGAGAAGACGAAATTAAGGATCTCTCCTCAGAGATAACCCAGCAAAGAAACATTCATTACAGAAATCTAGTACTGTACCAACAGGGCAGAAACAAGATTCAGAAGGCCTTCTCTGCACCAGGCAGAGAACAATTTCCATGTCAATGCATATTTAGTCTTCTCGTGGAGGGAGCTCTAGACTGGAGTATGGTCTCCCGACCTCGGTCGAGAGACCTGAATCTATGAGCTGGGCCCCCTCAGAGGCCGAGCCCACAGTATCCAAAACTCCAGAGCTCCCAGGAGCAAAGATATCGGGAAATGCGTACAGGTGTAGCATCAACCACAGCTAATACATCACATCCAGTCCAAGCGGAGCTGAATGCGTGAGGGAGACCCAAAAAGGGCAATGCATTGTACAAACGATGCGAAAGGTCGACTTGAGTTAACCAAAGTTCTCCCTAAGAAGCTCACCACCTCGGGGTGAAGTCTCAATTCCCCGGGCCACAGCCCCTGCCTCAACAGGATATCTGCTCTGATATACGAGTCCATCAGTGTGTTGTCCGGACCCTTCGCCGAGCGACCACTCATGATTGCCCCCGACTTGTGAGGGAAGCATCCGTCGAAAGCATTATGCGTCGACAAGAAGCCCCCAACACTGGGCCTGGGCGAGGAACCAAGGTTCTTCCACATGACCGAGGCACGAAGGCATAGCCGCGTGACCTTGATCATGCGAAAACGGATTTCCCCTCGGAGAAACCCCTTGGTCCCGAGCCACTACTGCAGGGGTCTCATGTACAGAAGGCCAAAAGTAACTACATTGGACGCAACTGCCATGAGTCCCAACTGAAGACCTTTCACCGAGCGGCCACTCATGACCGCCCCCCATCCTGTGAGGGAAGCATCCGTCGATAGCGTGACGCGTCGACAAGAAGCCCCCAGCACTGGGCCCTGGGCGAGGAACCAAGGTTTCTTCCACATGACGAGGCACGAAGGCATAGCCGCGTGACCTTGATCATGCGAAAACGGATTTCCCCTCGGAGAAAACCCCTTGGTCCCGAGCCACCACTGCAGGGGTCTCACGTACAGAAGGCCAAAAGTAACTACGTTGGACGCAACTACCATGAGCCCCAACAGTCTCAGAGACTGTTTTGCAGTGAGTGACTGACCTAGTTTTACATTCTTTACGGCTGTGAGAATCGCAGAAATACGTGAGGAGACAGACTTGCTTGCATTGTTGTCGAATCCCATATTAGACCTAGAAAAGTGGTCCTCTGAGCTGGGAGGAGTACACTATTCTTGGTGTTGAGCCGCAACCCCAACCTCCTTATGTGGGACAGAACGACACCTCGATGTTGAACTGCCAAAAGCTCGGACTGAGCTAATAAAATCAACCAATCGTCGATATAATTAAATACGCGAATGCCCTGGAATCTCAGAGGAGCCAGAGCTGCATCCACGCATATTGTCAAGGTGCGGGGTGATAACCTAGGCCGAATGGAAGAACCCGATACTGGTATGCTTCGCCCCTGAAAGCAAACCTCAGGAACCTCCTGTGATGAGGATGGATAGATAAGTAAGCGTCCTTTAAGTCTATTGTGACAAACCAGTCCTCGGACTGAGTCTGTGACACAATCATATTTAGCGTAAGCATACTTTGAACTTAAGATTCTGAAACCTGCTGTTTAAATGACGCAGGTCTAGAGTAGGACGCAACCCCTCATCCTCTTCCGGAACAATGAAGTAATGGCTGTAAAACCCTGACTGTCTGCCGGGAGGAGGAACCCCTTCTACAGCTCCTTTTGCAGAAGTGTCAGTACTTCCTGCTCCATAACCAAAGCCTGCTCGGGGTCCACCACAGTGGGGAGGACCCCTAGAAATCTGGGCGGACAAGAACCGAATTCTGAACCCTTTCCTATAGTGTGCAGGACCCACTGAGAAATATGTGGCAGTAGTTTCCACGCTGCCCGAAATTCTACTAGGGGAACCAGTCTCTCAGGACTGGCCTCTGGATTTGGTTGAACAGTCACTACGGTGCCCTGAAGCGGCGAACCGGCAGGGAACAACCGAACTGACCGTTCTACGACCCTCCTCGGAGGATCGTATGGGGACGCTGACACCTCGGTGCCCTGAACGGCGAACCGGCAGGGAACAACCGAACTGGCAGCGCTGCGACCCTCCTCAGAGAGTCGCACCCCAGAGGGCGCCGAGGAGAAACGATTTCTCAAAACCGTCCCTGCCCTGGAGGAGCCCTCAGAAGCCTGATAGCCTCGTTTTTTTTTTTTTTTTTGTGACAGGACTTCCTGTCTAAGCTTTATTAGAGATGACGAAAGTCCTCAGATCTTGCCTACCTCTAAATAGCTTAGTTCCTACGACCCTCCTCGGAGGATCGTTGGCTCGGAGGATTGTTTGGGGACACTGACACCTTGGTGCCCTGAACGGCGAACCGGCAGGAAAACCGAACTGGCAGCACTGCGACCCTCCTCAGAGAGTCGCACCCCAGAGGGCGCCGAGGAGAAACGTTTCTCAAAACCATCCCTACCCCGGAGGGGACCACCCTTAGAAGCCTGATAGCCTCGGCGTCAGGGCTTCCTCTTTGTCCAAGCTTTTTTAGAGATAAAACAGTCCTCAGATCTTGCATATCTCTAACTGGCTAGACTGCTACCGCCACCCAGGTCCCCCTCGATTGTGGAGGAGCCCAAATGGCGATGCTCGTTTTGCACTCTGTGCTGCGAGGAGCTTAGTAGACCGAGACTGCTCCCGCCCAGCAGTCTCAGGAACATTAGATTGGTGAGGAAGAAACCTCTGGAACGCCGCTGAATGGTTTATTTCTTAGTTTTTTTGAAAGCGGAGCGTCCAGAAGAACAGACATAATTTATCTTATTTTTCTTTATTTTTAAAACAGAAAACGTATATATATATACATATATATAAATATATCACTCCGTGGCCACCAGCAGGAAAACAACCAAACTGGCCGTGCTGCGACCCTCCTCAGAGAGTCGCCCCCCAGAGGACGCAGAGGAGAAACAATTTCTCGAAACCGTCCCTCCCCAGTATAGTTTATCTGTTTTTGCACGGCGCAATTCTCGAATAGCGTCAGTGCTGACATCCTCACATTCATCCATGTCCTTATACTTTACCCACCAGCGCTGCCTAATAAAATATATTTATTTATAGATGGCTGGTGGGTAACGTCGGGGTTAAAATTGATGACGCCGACTCGGGAGAGAGAAAGCTCGCAAGCGTCTCTTCAACCCGAGGCACTGTCATACCATGATACTTAATACCCATAGCATTTCTATAGTTAGACGTCTGGGCATTAAACACATAAAATAGAAACCGGCTTATTCCATGATCTCGACACCTCAGTGTGGAGATAGGGAAAAAAAAACGGCAATCCCCGACGAGGAGGCTGAGATACAGAGTTTTCCTGTTTTTAGATATATTTCATCTAATAAACTCTTTTTATTTTCACTCTCATAATGTTCAGCTGGCCAGTAAATATTTAACTAGCAACAGTACTAGATAAACCTCCCTTTAAAGCTCCTCTTTATTCAACAGAGTTATGAGCTGACTTATTTATTTATTTATTGAAAACTCAAACATCTTTTCTTAATATCTTTATTTGTTTTGTTCTCTTTTTCTAAACAAAACACTAACAATACCAATTCCTTGGAACTGGAAATCGCCAGCACTGGATCTGGCAAGTGAAGCTGAGATAGGGCGGAGCCCGTCCCAAACCCCGCTGTCAGATCCGTTTGCGCACCCCGTCGCCGCCGTGCCTCGGCAACAGCGGGACCCGCGCGGGGAGCGCGAACCGAACCGTCCTCCTCGAAGAACGCCCGCCTCACGGACAGCTTCTGGCAATGCTCACAGTCAGCCCCATCGAGAACTGACTGTGGCATGCTCCACTCCCAAATAGTAACAAAAAGCTGATGTGTGTGTCCCCACCCATGATATAACGTGGGCAGGGAACAACACAAAGCTGCTTGCTCTCTTTGCCATAATATATATATATATATTGCAACTTGACAGACAACAATAAATATGACAAGGACAGAATACACAGATCGCTTGCTGAAGGCACAGAAGCTGTCGCGGTCTATTTTGAGGGGTGCTTTATAGTTTCCTGGTCGATGACGACACCCGCCTATGACGTCTCGCTCTTCCATTGGACTGATTATACACGTGCTTCACGACGCAATCACGCAGAGCGTTCCCACCGCGTCTTAACGCAGCTCGAGTTCCCTTGAAAGGGAAACACATTTGTGCCTTGATTCCGTGACCTGCTGCAGGTGAGTGGTCATATTGCACATATAAACTGTGAAACGGTTGTTTGGCGTATGGACGCTTCCATTGTAACTCCTGAGACCTAATACACATGTATAAGGACGAAGCATGGGACTTGCTTTGTTCATCCAAAGCATCCAAAAGCATCATGAGTGGTTTTGTTGAAGAGTAATTTGGATTTTTTTTGATTAGTTGATTAGTCACATGTGCACACACAAGCCGTGGTAAGGGTCGAACTGTAGGGTCTTATCCATACCTAATCTCTTGTCTCAGCTAAACATAACCCCCCCCTCCTCCTCCCTGTCTCTTTCTTTCACTCATCCTCTCCCCCTCTCTTTCTCCCTCCCTCTCTTAGAACACAGAATAGTCAAATCTCTGTCTCTGTCCCACACTCCCCTGGCCTGATCCCTTTTTTTTCTGTTCTGTTACTATTTTTGTCAATAGGAACTTGATGTTCTTGGGGAAGATGCATCTTCAATTGCTGGTCATGTTAAGATTCTACAAATACAATACAGCAAGGCGCAGCCAGACAGCGACCTAATGCAGAGAACCTTTGCATGGAGGCGAAAGGAGATTGCAGAAGGAATGAGTGTTGAGGAAACTGTGAAGAAATATCCCTTCTTAAAGACACCCTCAGGAGTAAGTGTTAAAAGTTAGATGTACCCTAGAACAACATCGGGCTGGACAACTAGACCTTTATAAAAACATGTAAATAAGTCTGGCTTTCTTGACTATACTAGCACCGTTTAAACAAACCATGTTTACAAAATCTTCAGTTCCTAAACTGGGCAGCATCACCCATAGGTTCACGAAGTGAGTCCGGCCCCATCCCCTTCAACTGTTTGTAGCTTTTGTAGACTCACTTCCTGAACCTATGGGTGATGCTGCCAAGTTTAGGAACTGAAGATTTTGTAAACATGGTTTGTTTAAACGGAGCTAGTATAGTCTAGAACTATACTCCACTTCGCGTTGTCACAACTTCCCATAGCGTGTTAAAATATTCTGTAATCCCCTTTCCCTCATGGTCAGGTGCTTAATTGTCTTTCTTTGTCTTTCTGCAGCTGTTGGAGGAGGTGGGTCGTATCCACTCCACAGCGAGCATTAGCTTCACTGATGGCTTTAACCAGATTGTTCCCAAAGTGCTTGCCCTGGCTCAAGGAAAATCTCCAATAGTCAAACAGTACTTGGAGGCCAGAGAAGAAGCGCTCACTGAGGATCTACCAGGTACTTACAAAAAGCTTATTATGAGTGTACTCACACAAATCATTTATAATGATATAATCATAATATTAATTTCCTTCAGGATGAATAAAGTATCGATATTTCTTGATTCTCTTCTAGGAATGGACTTCAGAGCGGCGCTCATCCTCCTGCCAATCATTTTTAAAGAGAGTGTGGATCATCACATTATGATGGGAGAAGTATGCATCTCTAGCACTCTAGTGTTTTGATTTTTTTTTGGTGGTGGTGTGTCCATCGTCTATCTCTCTTTTTTTGACCAAACATGTGTTTGCATCCCTGTCTGCTTTGCTGTATTCTTCAGGGTGAACCCAACACACCATACCCAATTGTCCAGGTGACCCAAGAAGACTGGAAGTCCACATTTGGGGGACGAAGCTCCTGTTCCCTGAAGGTAGACAGGGTCGAGGTGTGTGAAGGCATGAAGGTAGAGGAAGCAACGATCTCATCGTTTTATTCATATTTTGTTTTCAATCTTGAATACCAACCCAAAAACAAGAACACTCTGACCTTCCTCCAGCGATGTATTGCGAAAATTAATGTGAAGGGAGACCGGCCTCTGCCGACGACTGTAACTAGAGTAATAAACCTCCTCTTCTAAATGCCTCGTTTACACCCTCGTGTACACCAGTGCCCTAAGTGCCAAAGAAAAACTTTCACTCTCATGAAGTTGGTCCAACATGTGGGACTAACTCATGCCCATGAGGCAGGCTTCTCGACCACATGTGGACTCAATGACTGCCAATCCACTTTTTCCAGTTACCCATCTTTCAGATGTCATGCTTCATCCTAAAATGCAGGGAAAAAAACAATTTACCAGAATCTGTTCAGCAAGAAATACTTAGTGATGTAAACTTTCTATTTTGTTTTTTTAAGGAGAATTACGATGAATTTTTATCTTATCTTAAAGAAAATGGTTTTGATTTCAAAGGATGTCCTGAACTTCAGCAGGTTTTACAATCCAATGATTTTTTTGAGGAAGCATCAAAAGAGTTCTCTTCTCAGTTCAAATTGAAAGAATACTGTAAGTCGATGTTAGACTTGACTGAACCAGTTCAATACACTTTAAGAGGGTCTACAGGACATAAAATAGGTAGCTTCTCCTATGTTCCCATTTCCGATGTTTTAAAAAAATATTGTTCCCATGAGGATGTATGGGATGACATAGTCTCTGTAAATATTGAAGATGCACAGGTCTTAACTGACTTTTGTGATGGATTGTACTATAAAGAGCATCCTTTCTTTAGAGAATATCCAAATGCATTACGACTGCATTTTTATGAGGATGAATTTGAGGTAGTAAATCCTTTGGGTTCAAAGAAAACAAAGCACAAACTGTGCGCCTTCTACTACACTGTAGGTAATGTACATGGAAGGTACAGGTCTCAAGTGAAGCATATTCATTTAGCTTTACTGGTGCGCTATTCCTTTTTAAAGGAGTGTGGCTTAAAAGTTATCCTAAAGCCCCTGCTAGATGATCTTAAAGTGCTCTCAACAGATGGGTTCACCCTCACAGTTGGTGGGGTTGAGCAGAATGTCCATGCAGCCCTAGCTACCATTTCAGGTGATAACCTTTCAGCTCACATGATTGGAGGATTCAGTATGTCATTTAACTCAGGAAGAGTTTGTAGACATTGTATGGGAACATATACAGATATAAAAGAGAAATTTCAGGAAGATGGTTATGTTTTAAGAACATCTGACGTTCACTGGTATCACCTGTAATGTATCCAGCAAAATCCTGACAGTAGAGTAACATATGGGGTACAGTGTAGTTGTCCATTTAATGTGCTTCCTTATTTTGATGTTACTAAATCCTTACCTCCAGACATAATGCATGACATGTTAGAGGGTGTCATACCTTTAGTTTTGAAACTTGTCCTGTGCCAAGCTCATAAAGAGAAACATATTAGCATGCAAGAGGTAAACGAAGAGCTACAGAGAATGACAATAGGTCAAAATGATAGAGCAAATAAGCCGGTACAGTTGTCTGAAAGACTACTACAAAAAGGAGGCATTGTGGGCTCGGCATCTCAGAAATGGTGCCTTTTTAGACTTATTCCTTTTTTGATCGCACATCATATACCTCCTGAGTGTCAATATTGGCGTGTGTACCTGTTGTGCCGAGAAATTGTAGATATTGTTCTAGCTCCAACAGTGAGAAGAGAGAACCTTCCTCTTTTAGATGTACTTGTGCAAGAATTTTTGACAGAGGTGAAAGCTGTATTTGGAAATGTTATTACACCGAAGTGCCATTATTTAATTCATTATTCTAGATTAATGTCAATGTTTGGGCCTCTTCGTTCTCTCTGGTGCATGAGGTTTGAAGGCAAACACCAATATTTTAAGAATATTGCAAGTAATTGTCGTAATTTCATTAATATAGCCTCCACTCTGAGCAACCGTCACCAGTTAAAACAATGCTGGGAGTTTTCTTCAATTAATTTCTTAGATGATTTTGAGAAGGTACCAAGAAGCAGTACTAGCACTCCATTTTGTTCCTTACCACTTACTCTCCAGTGTGCTCTAGAGCAATATTTTACTGATGTTTCTTTAGTGAAGATAAAGTTATTCAACGTGTTTCAGAAGTAAACGTTAACAATGTCAAGTATGCCACACAAGATACTATAAGAGAATTCAACCAGGCGCTCAGGTGAAGTATATCCGTGATAGGTGCTCTTGGGATAGGGAAAGGGTCCAATGAAAAAAGATGCAGGTCCCAGGCACTCAAAAAATGGATAAGAAGGAGAAGGTTAAAAAGCCTTTATTGAATATGGCTTATTGCATGATAAAAAAGTCACAAGCCAACATGTTTCGACCCACAAAAGGTCTTCTTCAGGGCAAAGTAACATACACACTGAGAATGGCGGAAAATATACATAGCGTCCCACCTGTAATCAAAGAGCATGCAATTAACCTAATCAGGTCCAATACAATCAATTAATTAACCCAATAAGGTAACCCAGTCTAACATGATAGGGACAATCAACAAATTGAGCACAAGGAATTCTCCCTCAACATGGGTTATCTGGAGCCACACAAGATGTTTTTGTTTTGGATGTGTTGCATGGTGAGAGAATTCCTCTTTTTTTCCAAGTGAAATACATTTTTAATGTGGACACTACGTGGGTTCTTTGTGGAAAACTGATATTTCCGAAGTATTTTAGCCAGCACTTTTATGCTTATTCAGTCAAATTTGACCAGGAATGGACTGTGATACAGCCTGGGGCAGAGCTAGATTTTAATGCCCTTGCTATGTATACAGTTGATGGTGATATCTTTGTGGCAATGAAATACTGTGTGTAAGAATAGTTTTAAAAAATTTGAGGGGAAGGATAGAGGGTGATCTGAAACCTACACGCATGCAGATGAGGTACCTGGAGATCTGTATTTGTGGCAATGAAATACTGTGTAAGAATAGTTTTACTATTCTAAGAAAAATGACACTTTCAGATTGTACAAATATTTTAGCACTTGTTAATCGACTAATCTTTTGATGTTGCTTTTCTCTTTAAGCATACAATGACCACTCACAGTAGCTTTTAGTCAGTATAAAGCATGATAACATGTTATGTTCTTACACTGCAGTAAGTAATGCATTCATAAAGATTTCCATTACACGAGAGTAGATGTTAAAACTTCATGCTGATTTGTACTCGGCTTTCGCCAAGATAAGCACCAACTAAGACATAGCTTTACAGTAACCTATGCTTCTCCATCCATTTACGCTTCTTTCCATATGGTGATGTAAATCTCCTTCTGTCTAGTGTTAACACGCGTCAGCACACACAACGGCTGCAACCACAGTGCGGTCCCCCCATGACAACCGTCTGGATTGAGCTGAGTAGGGGACATCTCTAGGGTCTTCAAGTGGGCACCTTCCGTCCTCAGTGTTTCGTCGACTAGCCCACGACACCTCAAGAGGGCTCGACAGTGACTCTGGCGTCCCAGAGTCACCCCCCTTCGTCCCCTACTCAACTCAGCCCAGCTTACTGACCTCTACATCCCTCCTGCTGCTGAGACCTAACCACAATCTCACAATCTCTCCGCAACCCAACCATACGCGCCAACCCGTTTGACTAAGGCTGTCGAGCCCCACTGGTGCGTTAATATGCAGTTTCAGTGGCAACGGTTCCGTATGGCATACCACCTACCGCAAAACACAATATCTGCCCAACCACCCGTCATTCACGCAATATACACAGGAACGTAATGACTGTAAATACTATACAACCTATACAAATAAGCCAACAGACTCTTCAAGTTTTCAAGAATTCTACGAAACCGTAGCATGGCGGCCTGTACACAGCCAGCTAGAATCTTTCCGTCTCAACCACAGCCAGTTGCTGCTCCTTTCTGCTGCTTCAGATAAGTTCTTTACTGTGCGACGCAACTCTTGGCCACTGAATCCGACGTCTCTGAGGAACCGGGTTGTAGAGTGTGCCACAAAACCTCGACAACCCACTTCCACTGGATAAACCTGGAATCTCCATCCTCGCTGTTCTGCTTCAGTGGACAGATGAGCATACCGCAGTTTCTTCCTCTCATATGCCTCATCTACCGCATCCTCCCATGGCACTGTTAACTCTATCAGTTGAACAATGCGTGCTGATCCAGACCACAAAACAATATCTGGTCGTAGGTTAGTGGTGGCAATCTCAGGTGGAAAAATAAGCCGTTGATCAAGATCAGCCAGCATCTTCCAGTCCCTAGCAGCTTCCAGTTGTCCTGGGCGAGAATTGGTGTTAGCACCTTTTCTTGGTGGTTGCTCGCCTGGGCGGAGGAATATTGTCTTCTGCGTGTAATGTTTTGCTAGAACAGGTGGCAACTTATTGGTCATACTACGCTTGCCTTCCAATGCTAAAGCCAAACATCGCAATACTTGGTCATGGCGCCAAGTAAACCGACCTTGGCTAAGAGCCACCTTACATCCTGTCAAAATGTGCCTTAATGTGGCAGGTGATGAACACAAAGGACAAGAGGGATCCTCTCCTACCCAGAGGTTTAGGTTCTGCGGTGATGGGAGAACATCATATGTTGACCTAATAAGGAAACTGATCCTACTCTCTTCCATTGACCAAAGGTCTTGCCAGCCCATTTTGCGTTGTTCCACACTCTCCCATCTCATCCACTCTCCCTGCTTGGCCTGGGAAATGGCCTTTATACATCTCATCCTCTCCTCCTGCTTTCGCACCTCGTTGACTACCAGCTTCCTCCTTTGAGCTGGGCCTGCCTTGTGCCATTTAGGAGGAGCTAAACTGAGCCCAAAACCCCCTCTTCCATGCTGTACCTGTCCCACGATATCCCCAATTTGAAGGTCAGCCTTTGCCTCTACTACAGATTTCTTTGCTGACCACTTTCTACCAGTTTTTACCACAGGGGCTGCCTCCCTTACACATTTGTCGCGTGACTCTGCTAAAGTCATTTCCAGTCTGACCTTGGCACACTTAAACTCCTCGGTTAAAGCAGAGACTGGCAGCTGCAATACTCCTTTACTATAAAGTCCCACTCTGCTGAGGCAGCGTGGAACTCCCAACCATTTCCTGATGTATGAACTTATTAACGCTTCCAGCTTATCCACTGTTGTCAAAGAAACCTCGTACACAGTCAGTGGCCACAGCAACCTTGGCAGTAGACCAAACTGAAAGCACCAGAGTTTTAGTTTGCCTGGTAGAGCACAGCCGTTTATGCTCTTCAACCCTTCCACTGCTTGTCGTCTAACTTCTCCCACTCGAACTGTGTCCTTTAGATCCCCATCTTACCATCTCCCAAGACTCTTCACTGGCTTCTCAGAAACTGTTGGTATTGCCTCACCATTAATGAAGAATGTTTTATCTACTACCTTTCCTTTAACTATCGAGATGCTCCTTGATTTAGAGGGCTTAAATTGCATTCGTGCCCATTCAATATTATCTGTTAACTTCCCCAATAACCGATTAGTGCAGGCTACTGTTGTAGTCATGGTTGTCATGTCATCCATGTATGCTCTGATTGGTGGTAGTCGCATCCCAGAAGCCAAGTGCTCTCCTCCTACTACCCATCTTGATGCCCTAATGATTACTTCCATTGCCATGGTAAAAGCCAGTGGAGAAATGGTGCATCCTGCCATTATTCCAACCTCTAAGCATTGCCATGCAGTGCTGAATTTTGGAGTTGAGAAACTAAATTGCAAATCTCCAAAATAGGCTTTCACTAAATTTGTTATTGACATTGGTACTCTGAAAAAATCAAATGCTGCCCAAAGAAGCTCATGTGGCACTGAACCATATGCATTAGCCAAATCCAGGAATGTCACATAGAGCTCCTTCCTCTCCTTTTTAGCTGATTGAATTCGTTGCCAGATAACATTGATGTGTTCTAAGGATCCTGAGAACCCTGGAATGCCCGCTTTTTGAACTGAAGTGTCAATGAAGCCATTATTTAATAGGTAGGTTGACAATCTCTGCGCAATAATGCTGAAGAAAATCTTACCTTCGACGTTTAATAGTGAAATAGGACGAAACTGACTGATGCTTGTAACATCTTTTTCTTTAGGTATAAAGACTCCACCTGCTCGGCGCCATGCTCTAGGTACAACCTGCTTTTCCCATGCCACTTTTATCAATTTCCACAGAATTCGTAGAACTCCTGAAGCACTCTTGTACACTCTGTACGGAACTCCATTAGGCCCTGGAGATGATGAAGCCCTTGCCTTTCTCACAACCTGCTCTATCTCTTTCCACTTAGGTGCACAGACCTCCATTTGGTATTCTGGTGGATTGATAGGTGGGATATCTGACGGAATTGACATAGGCTCATGCCTTTTTGCATCTGTATGCGTTTCCTCCAAATATCTCTCTAGCTCAACCCTAGATGCTTTTAAAGTGCCATTCTTCTCACTGGTGAATAACTTCTTTAAGAATTTGAATGGGTCTTTATAGAAATTAGCCCTCGCACGCTCCTTCTTTTTGTAGCGTTTCCATAGGCGGTCAGCTCTGCGTAATGTTGCAAGCTTATCTTTTATGGCCCTTTGTAAGAGATTGAGTCCCTCCTTCTGACTTTGTTCTGCTTTTTTCCATTGCTTCCTCAGCTGTCTCCTTTCTCTAACTAACCCTTCAATTTTCTGCTGCCGTCTAGATACAGCAGGAGTAGTTTGTACTTTTTCCTTCCTTTTTTCCACACCAAACCTCTCACTTCCATATGCGTAAATGATGTCCCCAAATTTATCCAGCTTCTTTTCAACTGTACCAGTTAATCTTTCCAATGCAAAGCATAGATCTGTGTTTACCGTGTCCCATGCAGTTTTCTCACAAGCTCTTGGCCATCTAACTCCAGGCCTATGCCCGGTGAGGTTCTTTTCTCTCTTATGCTGGTTAGTCTGACCGGGTTCACAAGTATCTATGTGTTCATCACTAACTGTGCAAACCCTCATCTCCTCTATGACGGGGTACTGATATCCTGTGAACTGTGGTTTGCTTCCTGTCGCTGGATTTCATTCAACTGACTTGACTGACGTAAGAAGTACTGATCAATGCGAGGCCCTTGTCCCTTCTCCCTCAAGCATTTCATTTTCCCTTGATGAATCTTCAACCCCCTGACCGTTGTCGCCTTGCTCCAGCCACAGACACAAGCTTGGAGTTCAATGACTTTGCTAACTGCAGAACCTGAACTAGTCTTTTGTGAAGTACTCTCCATACTCATATCCGTTTCCATTCCAACGTCGTTAACCATGTTGTCCAACATTGAGTCATCTTCCGCCCCTGCTCTCGCAGACTCTAGGGGTATTTTTCTCTTTAATTTCTCAGAAGCCTTGGGCGGGTGTCTCCAGCATCCTGTAAACATAAAATAAAGTGATTCTCCATTAAAGTTGTTTAAATGTGAAAAACTTTGTTCATTAAAGTTTATTGCAAACGAAGATTTTGGTGTGCGGTAGTTATTCACTTTCCAGTATTTTAATTTGTACAGTTTAACTTCTTTTAAACCATTGATTGTGGGAAAACAAAACATTGCTTTCTTTTGCTCTCATTCTTTTCTATTTATCAAGGACATTTTTGCCACTTTATAGGTACAATGGCATCGTCGCTGGGGTGGTACCCCTAACGAGAACAAATTGGTACCATCTAATGGGGTAACTTTTTGTACCAGTGCATTAAGGTACAAATGTATTGCTAATGTGGCAGGTGAAATACAACAGGGCTTAGGCCCAGACAATTAGCAGACTACGCCACGATGGGACTTACATCCAAGGAATTTATTATTTTATTCTAGCAAGGCACTCAAGTTCGTAGATGATTTAGCCAGAGACAGTGGTCCAATACAAAAAGTTACTTTTGTTTGTCTTACATCAATGAACACTAGGGATGTAACGATTCACTCGCAACCGGTTGAAAATCGATAAAATTGTGTGACGATTCAAGTCGGTTGAAATGTTAAACGAATCGCGATACACGTTTTAAACAGCAGGGCGCGTTTACTGAATAGCCTACTGTGAAGTTGTGAACCTCGCTTTACAGGCACAATAGCAGCGAGCACACACTGGCGCGAAGCTAGCGAGTGTTTTCACTTCATTCATGGAACTTGAGCTTGTGTGAGCACTCAACTTCCACAGGAATGAACTGAAAACGCTCGGTTTGCTCCGCTCGCACCGCGCCAGTGTGTGCCATAGACTGGTGTGCACGCGCCGTCAAACACATGGCGACGGCAAGCGTAGATGTTGACGTTGACTCATTCAAATCGGAGGTGTGGCGGCATTTTGACTTTCCGTAGACTAATAATAATCACCACCGTGAGAAGCACAAGTCACCTCCGTTTTCATGTAAAAGGCATTAATACGACAAGTGCGAGAGCCACGGAGATCACAAGGTGCATCAGTGTTTCCGTGGCAACCAGGTGTTGTATTTATTTTACTATCTCTTTCTCTAAATGTGTACATGGATATATATTTTTATATATATATATATATAATTTATTGATGGCTATGGCATATTTTTCTAAATGTGTTTTTTTTTTTTTTACTCTTGCTAGTGTAATGATACAAATTATAACAAAATTAAAACCCCTCTAAATGTGGTACTAATTTTACATAGTCTTTTACTTAGTGTGCGAAGGTACCAGTGTCCACCCTCTTGACCAGACAGACAGAAAGACTGAGCTGAAACAACCTTTTTTTAAATTTCAATGTAGTTTTTGTATTTGACAAATATATTTTAAAATGAAAAAGAAATGTGCAGCATTTTGTCTGAGAAATAATAAAAGGGACACTTTTTCATTTATAATATCTTAAATTAATCACTTGTTAAAAAAATCGTGAGAAAATCGTATCGTGAAACCAGTATCGTGAATCGTATCGCATCGTGAGTTGAGTGAATCGTTACATCCCTATTATTTACACATAAAGGCTTCAAGTAAAGTTTTTCCACAATATCTAATAATCACTAATATTAATAAATGTTGTTCTTGTTTCAATTGTAAAACACTTTATGAAATCTAAATTGTATTTTTTATTATGTGATTAAATAGACAGACTTACCGATCACCAGTTTAGTTCCTCCACCGAATGTCCACCACAGTGATACAATCTAATGAAACACTCGTACAAAAACCGCTATTCCACTCGAGTGAACACACACTCCAGCAGAGAGAGAGAAACAACACTTCAACACACTGATATTAGAAGATCCTCAGCTCTTCTCAACACTCACTCATTCAGATTTGACTAAATGCTTTCTGATATAACACTGTTTAAAGAAATATATGTGATGAGCTGTGACCTCTGAGGTGACCTTTGACCTCTTTGATCATGGATGATGTTGTGGAGTTTCTCATAATGATGCTTCTGTTCTTCATATGCAGATCAATCATCATGATTGACAGAAAAACCTGCAGCTTCACACTTCAATCTTCAGTGAGAATCTGTTCAAATAATGAGTTTATTGAATATTAGAGCCAAAGTCAATAGAAAGTGTGACAATGAAGATATAAAAGGTGTTTTGCATGTTCTACACAGTCAAGCATGTTTTCATATTCAAGGTGTGTTATAAAAGTATCTGGACTGGTTATGAATCTCCACACAAGATCATGAAACGTGAACAAGCTCTAATCTTTAACGCCTGTTTCTTCTCCATCTGATGATTTCAGACACACATGAGGCTTCATGATAGATGGAGTGACACCATGAACTCTGATTAGAGATTCACAATCAGTCCTGATACTTTCTGAACACACTCATGATTCATGATCTTACTTTAGTGATGGCGCTTCATCTAGTGGAAGTGTAGCAGTGATGATGGTCACATGACTGAATATGGACACAGAGATGGACGTTCATCTGCACATCCTCAGTGTCTCAGGAGTCACAATAAACATACTAAATAAAGTCATGATTGTGTAACTCTAGTATATATGAGTTTGTTCTCAGCACAAGCTGTTGTAAATCCTGCCCACTTCTTTGCATTGTCAGCACATGCTTCAGTGCTCTGAGAGTGTTTATAGTGCTGTGAGTTTAACACTTCATGACTGAGAGCAGAACACACACACTCTTCATCATCACACAAGACTAAACTACAACAATGAACACAATCTACATCTTCATCTGGACCATTGCACTGTTTATTCAAGGTTTGTGTAATATCGTTTTTATAATGATTATTAATTATCTTAAAATGTGAAATATATATATTATCATTTACCGTGTATCATCATATATAATTTTCATTTTAGTTGTGTTTTCTTTCAGAGTGTAGAGGACAGATCACTGTAACTCAGAGTCCATCAATATCAGCAGTTCAACCAGGAGAAGAAGTCAGAATAAACTGTAAAACCAGCAGTAATGTGTATGGTGATCTTTACTTAGCCTGGTACTCACAGAAACCTGGAGAAGCTCCTAAACTCCTCATATATTATGCAACAACCCGTAATACTGGAACTCCATCTAGATTCAGTGGCAGTGGATCTGGCAGTGATTTTACTCTGACCATCAGTGGAGTCCAGACTGAAGATACAGGAGATTATTACTGTCTGAGTTTTTATGTCACTACTCAGTATTGGTTCACACAGTGATAAAGAGTGGTACAAAAACCTCTGTCAGTCAGACGTCACAGTGACTGCACTGATACAGCTGAGAGAAACTGCAGCTGCTGATGGAGGATCACAAACTACACAATGTCAAACCTTCCACACACTTTATTCATTTATTATGATTTAAGTAAACATGTAACATATAATCTAATATACCTTACTAACTGGACTAAAGTGTGGAGAAAATGTGAGTGGTGGTTGTTCCTGCAAAACTTTCCACTACAATATTATCCATACAACTTAATGGAGTTTATTGAAAATAACTGAGTTTAGTTGGATTAACAGTGTTGTTCATCATTATGCACACTGTATATAATGAATCACTATATAAAGTCAGATGTCAGTGAGTATAAAACACTGAGAGTCACAGTCTGAACACAAGCGCTACTCTTCAGCACAAACCACAACGTTCAGTAACAGAAACAACTCTAATGACCAACAGAACTGAACATTAAACATTAACATAAACTGCCAACATCTTTCCCCGTGTGCTCTACGATCTACTTCAGGCTTATGATGCTAAACCCAGCCCTGGGCAGTGGATCTGGACTTCCCAGCATGCTTTGCAAGGGACTGCATTAGGAGAGTCAATTAAGGTATTAAGTGTTAATTTATGTGTTTTACAGTGTATGAAGGGCCAGTTTCTTTTTTCAAGCAATTTCTTTGCGTCGGTCTGTCAGAAAAAAAAAATCCTAAGCTAACTTTTTTGCCAAATGCATTACACCAGCATAGAGACCCCAGAGCCGTCAATTAAGCACAACATAAATAATGGGCCGCCGATGTACGAGTATTATGGGCCGTTTAGACAAAAAAAGGAAACAAAAGTGTGAGATGTATCGGCCTAAAAAGCACACCAGCCCAGCGGGAAAATGCCCGTCTGCCAGATGTTCAGTCGCTCCTGGTTGGACATTTAGAGGAGTTTCTGTTATTGAACATTGTGGTTAGCATTGTGCTGAAGAGTAGCGCTGTCAATTGTGATTTTCACTTTGCTGCAACTTAATGTGTTTAATAACCTCAAATCACAATTTATCATTGAAGCAAAATTCACCGATCAACAAAGAGCAAGTGTTCGTGATGGAGAAATGAAGCTTTGTGAAGCACTGAGACTTTCCCTCAACTGTATCGTAGAATAGTTCATTACTCGAAGCTTTTCAACACACTGCACACTAACAACATCTTGTGGTCAAAAGGTGGAAAATCTGCAGACGACCCAGACATTTATGATTGTTTCAAATAATAATTCAGTTTGTTACAAAAACCATATAAGGCAATACAAATATTTAATCTAATAATAGTCTGTCACGTGCCATTACCTACATAATGTATTAATGCATGTGAATAAATGTATGAAAAAATAATAATTGTACAAATTAATAAAGTAATTGTGTTCTGTACTGTTGTGTTGTACAGTGAGGGACTGTAGCAGTTTTTAGGGAAATGCTTCGATCAACACAAGCATCCTTATTCACATAAACGTTTGCCTTAGTCCTATGAGTTCATAGTCAAAGATCATGTAGGAATATGATCAAAATAAATTACGATTATTTTGGAACGGTCAGATGAAGTGCTTGTGAACTGGGGATTAATACTGAAATTGAACATGCACAAAACTACATATGTAAATATTTGTATTATGATTTATTCTTATCAAAGAAGCGAATGACACTGGAGCTGCACAAGGGGTTCGCACTATTTTTGAATCAGAATATGAAGCAGTCACGTGGTTGTGTGTGAAAACGAAGCTTCGGACGTCACAGGTAATGTGGTTATGGCAAAACGACTCAAGCTCCGGTACAGTGCGAGATGTGAGATGTTTAGTTTTTTAGACACAAAGCCTCAGTGCCGAACGTCACGTCACTAGCAGGAGCGCAAGTGTCGAATCTGTCCATCATGAGCTTTAATGGAAACTGTATGTTGTGTGAATGTAACTCAAGTTAAAACAGCATTCCCTTGTTTTATGTTACATCAAACTGATTGAAGTCGGTTACAACTACAACATTAGAATTTGTAGGTTGTAACAGGTAGAAATACCTCCTTAAAGCAACAACTGCACATGTTCACTTTTTTACAGTGTAATTAGCTCATAAATGTAATTATTTTTATCCTGTAATTGGATCAATGTAAAAATGTATTTATTATGAAGGACCGGCTCTTCTGTGAACAAGGAGTCTGTAGCTCTGCCGTTGCTCCTTCTTGCACTGCCGTCGTTGAGGTTGTTGGTCCTGAGCTCTGACTGGCTCCCCTCACTGAAGACAGCAACAGTTTAGACGAAATGTTTACATACATCAGTTAAAATTATACATTACACAAGTTATACATAACTCAAACATGTGACCTTGATTTGTTTGAATGAAAATCGGTTTTCTCTTTAACATCTGTCGACGCTCCCGTCTGGGCTCCCGTAGATCCGAACGGCTCAGCGTTTGCCATAGAGAGATACACAAACAACATGGCAGATGAACAAGACCGCAGCCGCACAAGCACACCCGCCAACAACATTTACAAACTGAATTCGCAGGGCTAACAACTCTCACGTGAGACTCACGCTATTGTCACTTTTTACACGCTCTCACGCCACACATTCATTTTCTCACGCAGAGAAAAATCACGAAGCAAAGAGGACACTGACACCGACAGACAAGACAGAGAAGGTTACTATTGATATGAAACAGATTCTCAGCTCTCAGATTCTGTCAATTTAATTACAAAATTCAAACAATACACACCGTTTTGGCGCTTGTAAATGTGACGTGACAGATCTCAGTTCAAGCGGCACGTGAACCGATCATCTGTTACTCTTCACTACCAGTTAATAGTAAATAAACACGAATATAGGTCATTTGAAAGATACAGTTCAACTTACCGAAATGTAATAAAATCGATCGATCAGTGTTTTTCAACCGCGGAAAGATATCCATAAAACAGCTGGAGAACAATATGTCACGTAACGTTACATTTACCTCAGGAAAGCCATTTAACCATCATGTTAGTTGGACTTAAAAAATTGCTATAGAGAGGAGTATTTTGTTAAATATGATAACTATATTACATATTTATTATATTTTTACCTATCATTAAAATATTATAATGTTGTTATTATAAAAACACATATTTCATTTGAGATGTTATATTTAACCTTTAATAATAATACCAGTTGACAGGGCTCTGTATGTTTACAGAATAAGGTAAAAATTAACATAACACAATAACGTATCTACTGTACCTAATATTTATCCAAATGAAACGATTTTGAATCAAGATCTGAATCAAATCACAAGAATTGAATTGAAATTGTGAAATTTGTGTCAAGCAACAATGAAAACAGTAGCATAGCAGTCATTGTACCATGTAAACATTGTGTTGTCACTAAACTTCTAAAATTCTGCTTAGTTACCAAATGTTTTGACAATCACAAAACACTTATTCTTAAACACTTATTATTAGTTTTTTTTTTTTTACATCCCCCCAATGCCAATCCACCTATTTTATGTTATGTTACGTTATGTTAACATAATGTACACATTATGTAAACATTTTCACTGTTTACAAAGGCAGGGCGGCCATCTTGTCTTTTTGGCTTGTTGTTTCTGATTGCACGTTAACACCAAGGGGAAATCCAGATCAAATCCCAGAAGGGAAAATCAAAACAAAATTAAGTTAAAACTTGTTTTAAGTTAAAACTACGATTCAAATCGTAAATCTGGGATTTTTTTTTAGGCCATATCGCCCAGCCCTAAACCTAAGTATGTCATTTTCATTTCTATTTCTTCTGTTTTAGTCGTTACAGGTATTTGGCCTACAGAAGTTTTGTCAGCTGGTACTGGGGGTTTCTTGGTCGAAGGTTCAGGGTTGTTATCCCTTCATGCGTCGTCCTTCGAATAAGGACAGAGTATGCAGACAGTACCTACACTGGTTTTCGACCTGTGCTGGATTGAAGCGTGACACAAATCCTGCAATGGCCTCTTCCATGGACGGCACAGAGAACTCAGCTCAAAGATCCTCTGGAATGGTGATCTTCTGCAGCTCTTCAATAAAAGGTGCTGGGTCAGGGACCACACTCTCAAATGTGAGGGTGATGAGTTCATTTACATAGCCTGTGGAATATATGAATTACTTCATCAGTCCAGGTGAAACTCTGTGTGAACATTTTGTTTTTAGTGAGGTGAGCCAGTCTGAGCTCAGCTGGACCGACAACCTCAACGACGTTAGCACAAGGAGGAGCAACGGCAGAGGTACAGTTAATTTAGCATAAAAAAAATGATCAATTAAAAATGCTGTGTTATGATTTAACTGTTGTCTGTTCCCCCAGATGATCCCATTGCCCAGCTGCACCACTTTCTGCAGGAAGTTTTTGGAGAGAGCCGTTCACACCCTTATCCGGCCGCAGAGCTATTCTGAAGCAGACTATAATAGCTACAGTTCTTATTCTGTTAGACTGCTATATACCCACTGCTATAAATATAAATATGTCTATTGAGAAAACTTCTGTTATGATCTGACACTATACATATAAATAAAATAAAATTGAATTAATGTTGCATGTTGTTGTGATAATTTACTTACAGAATGTCGGCTCAATTTTCCTTCGTTTGAGGCTGTATCTCCCTTTCTTCGCTTTAGGGAAGGCCAGTTTAAAGGCAGGATCTCCCAAAGCACTTGTTGACTGTGGCCGGTTGGCATTCTCATTGAAGTGGAATGTTGAGAGAGAGAGTCTCCAACAACAACAATGCAAATTATGTAATGGGTGTGTAATTAATTACTTCAATACATAGTACAAATCAATAGAAGTCTACACACTGTGCTAAGCTACCTGAGGAAATGGCACAGATCAAAACTTATTATTATTATTATTATTATTTTTAAATAATCTAGTCAGATAGTAGGCCAGCAAAACTACTCTAACAGAGGTAGTTCTCTCATAATGACGGCTGGCTGTGCATAATCACTTGCATAACGTGCATTACCTGCAAAGCATCCCAATGAATGGGTCCACCACACTCCTTGGTGCAAAGCGGATGATAACGCTGTGGAAGGCCTCAAGAGAGGATGTTTGGTGGTGTGGGCTTAGTTTTTCCACACCCTTGATGAACCTCTTGTTTGGAAGGACCTTCTCCAGTCTGTAGGAAGGCTTTGATCCTACAAAATTATTTTAAAACTTTTTAGAAAATACCTTTGGATGCCAAATGTAATGGTTTTATATGACCATCATTCATATATTTTAAAGGAATAAAATAATAATAAATGTATACCTGGCTTCAACCACATACAAAAATAGTATAAAAACTACTGAGTAAAATTTAAATTCCATGTCAGAGCTATCTGTAAATAACAAATTCAGGCAGAACAGGGTATCAAAAGCATAATAGATTAATATGTCATACCCTTATCAATATGCCAGACGTCATAGTACTGTGTGATGCCCTTTTCTCTCAGGTATTTTTGAATCTGGAGGTGGCGGTCTGTGACTATGCAGTCCAATGGGATACCACTTGCCTCCAAAAGAGCAAGGCTTCGCTTCAGACCTTCCTTCTCCATGTAGTAACTCCCTCCAACCGCATTGCTCTGTTGATAAAAAACGGTAGATTGAGGGAAGAGGACACAATATGAAATAGCTGGAGTAAAGGTCATGTTAGATTACTATGTTAGTGTAGCAGTTGTTAGTAATTGCCGTTGCCATAATGACGGGGCGGGTCTATTTCGCATGATTTAGTGGACTATAAAAGCGGTGCGGTAGTGTCTTTGGGATGTGCGTCCCATCGTCACTAGTGACGTTATCCATTTCCGGCGTGTCACGGAATTGTCTGTCTGGTAAGCAGCTGCAGTTGTGGCTGTACTTCTACGTGTTGATCTTGAGTAAAGTTTTTATTTACTTATCTGGCTCCTTTCCCTATAGTGTGGACTGAGGACTCCGGTGATACATTATAGCGACGTGCGTTGCAATAGGATGTTTTAGTGCCGCAAGTTCAAACCGGTAGGTTGTTTTATTATTACTCGTGTTGTTATGGGGTGGGTTAATTAATCTTTTCCTTATCTTTCCGTGATATGACAGAGTGCGGGACGTTGCAGTGGGCTTTCTGTTGGCTGTTCCCTTTTGCTGGTGCTGCTTTCTTTGTTGCTGTTCGTATGGTTGGGATTTGGGTGGATAAATCCTCGCATGACGACGCTTGAAGCGTGCTGAATCTCCCTCAGCAGGGTGCTGCAGTATAGACCGTCAGATCGACTGCACCTTGCCGGTGATCAGTACTCACGTGCTGCGTGGCGTTTTGCCGATATTATGTGTGAGTTTCCGAAGCTGGACACTTTAAACGTCTGCTGGAGTGGCCGCCTGGTGTGTCGCAGATGCGGCAACGTAACTCGCTCTCTCGTGTGCGGTGACTACGCCTCTCCAATCGTACTAGTTAGGAAAAAGGACGGCAGCCTCCGTATGTGTGTTGACTACCGCCAACTTAACGCCAAGACCCGCAAAGATGCTTTCCCGTTACCTCGGATCGAAGAGACATTGGACTCCTTAGCCAGGGCCCGTTGGTTTTCTACGTTAGATCTGACCAGCGGTTACAACCAGGTTCCAGTGTCCGAGCTTGATCGTCCTAAGACTGCCTTTTGTACACCATTCGGGCTCTTGAATGGAATCGAATGCCGTTTGGCCTATGCAATGCGCCCAGTACGTTCCAGCGTTTGATGGAACGACTTTTTGGGGACCAAAGGCATCAGTCGGTTTTGTTATATCTCGACGACATTATCGTATTCTCATCGTCCGTGCAGCAACATCTGCAGCGACTCAGGGTAGTGTTGTGTCGGTTGAAAGCAGAGGGACTTAAGGTAAAGTTGGAGAAGTGCGCGTTCTTTCAAGAGGAAGTGAGTTTCTTAGGTCATGTGATTTCTTCTCGTGGGGTGGCAAAGGACCCAAAGAAGATTAAAGCTGTAGCCCAGTGGCCTCATCCTACGACCGTGTTAGAACTACGAACGTTTTTGGGTTTTGTCAGCTATTACAGGCGTTTCGTAGAGGGGTTTGCCAAGTTGGCAGCCCCGTTACACAAAGTGGTGGCTATGTTAACGGGAGGTAAGTCCAGTAAGCGAGGTCAGGAAATAACCACAGCGTGGTCAGAGCAGTGCGAGGAAGCGTTCCAAGCTTTGAAACAGGTTCTCACTACAGCGCCAGTGTTGGCTAATGCGGATTTTACCCGGCCCTTTATCTTGGAGGTCGATGCCAGTCACGTGGGACTGGGAGCAGTACTTTCACAGGAATTTGATGGTAAAGTTAGACCCGTCGCTTATGCGAGCCGAAGCCTCAGGCCATCTGAGCGTAATTCCGCTACTTACAGTTCCATGCGTTTGGAGTTTTTGGCCCTTAAGTGGGCTATGGGTGAGAAATTCAGGGAGTATTTGCTCGGCCATAAGTGCCTGGTACGTACTGACAACAACCCGCTTAGTCACCTGGCGACAGCTAAGCTTGGGGCCACCGAGCAAAGGTGGGCCGCTGAGTTAGCAGCATTCGATTTTGAGATTCACTACCGGTCAGGTAAGACCAATCAGAATGCCGATGCTCTTTCCTGGTTACGTGGGGTTGGATCGGAAGGAAAAGGTAGCTACTCATTGGGGTCTGACGTTCCAGAGCTGTTAAGGCGAGTTGCGGTCTTAGAGTCAGGAGGGGCCGCAACGCAGGGGGCTATACAGGCGTGGCCTAGCCGTTCCATATCCGACCTTATTGCTTTGCAGGCGGCAGACCCGGTTATAGGGGAAGTGAGGAGGTTCTGGCAGCGAGGGCAACGTCCAGAGCCTAGAGAGTGGCGACAGTTGGCTAAACCTGTCATGATGCTGCTTCGACAATGGGACCGACTGAGTGAGCAGGAGGGCCTATTACATCGTAAAATCTTACGTCCAGATGGAGGAGAGGTAATATTCCAATTGGTGTTGCCGGTGGCACTGCAATCAGAAGTGCTGGTTCAGTTGCACCAACACCATGGTCATCAGGGGACGGAACGCACCCTCGAGCTGGTGCGGCAGCGGTGCTACTGGCCCGGTATGTCGGCCGATGTAGCTCGTTGGGTGCAAGAGTGTGAGCGGTGTCAACTGGCCAAGGATGTGGCACCGATTGCAAGGAGTTACATGGGGCATCTGCTGGCTTCCCGCCCGAACGAGATTGTGGCTATTGATTTTACCATCTTAGAGCCGTCTCGTTCAGGACAAGAGAATGTGATGGTGATGACTGACGTTTTCAGTAAATTCACTGTGGCTGTGCCCACTAAGGACCAGCAGACGGAGACCATGGCCCGTGTTCTGGTAAATGAGTGGTTTTTCAGATTTGGGGTCCCTGGCCGGATTCATTCCGACCAGGGCCGCAACTTTGAATCTCAGTTAATACAGCAGTTGTGTAGTCTCTATCAGGTGAGTAAGTCTCGCAGCACTCCCTATCATCCGGCTGGCAACGGTCAATGTGAGAGGTTCAATCGAACATTACACAACTTGCTGCGAACTTTGTCCCCTGAGAGAAAGAGAGATTGGGCATCCTGTTTACTACAAGTTCTGTTTTGTTATAATACTACTCCACATCAGGCCACGGGAGAGTCCCCATATTTCCTCATGTTTGGGCAGGAGCCCAGGTTGCCCATTGACTTTTTGCTCGGTAGAGTACAAGAGCCAGTTGCAGGTAGAGTGCATCAGTGGGTTGAGGAGCACCAGGCACGTTTAAGGGTTGCTTTTGAGGGTGCACGGGATAGGCTGCAGGTGGCCGCAAACCGGCGTAAGGTTGAACATGATCGGCGGGTCAAGGAACTGCCGTTGTATGAAGGTCAGTTGGTTTACCTGCGTGATCACAGGGTCCGGGGTCGTCATAAGGTACATGATCTGTGGTGTTCAACTTTATATCGGGTTGTTAAGGCCCCACCGGTGGGTGGATCTGTGTATACGATAGCTCCAGAGCAGGATCGGGAGAAGGTACGGCACGTCCATCGTTCATCTTTGAAACCCAGAGCCCAGGGAGAGGTGGCACTCGACCTCCCTGAGGTTCGGGTTGAATCACCAGTTGCGGTTGCAATCGAGGCGGAGGAACCAATAAAAGGAGACCTGGTTTATGTGGTATCAGGAGTTCCCACAGTAGACCAGGGGGTTACTTTGAGTAGGTCTCCTTTGAGGCTGGTAGATGTTTCCGGTACAGTTGATTCAGCAGAGGTTGGGGTCAGTGATGGTCGAGTCCTTTATCGGTACCTGGACCTGAAGGAGATCCAAATGACCAGCCTGAGGTAACCCTGCGTAGAACAAGATGTGCATCACTTGCCACAAGAGGTAGGAGGGGAGGAAAGATCTAGTAGTCCTCTTGCATCAGCATCCAACTCCATCGGAGCCGTATTTAGACCTTGGTGTTAGATTTGTCATCAGATGGTACACTTGGAAGGATGGATCCTCGTCGGGACGACGACGACAAAAGGGGGGGTAGATTGTAGCAGTTGTTAGTAATTGCCGTTGGCATAATGACGGGGCGGGTCGATTTCGCATGATTTAGTGGACTATAAAAGCGGCGCGGTAGTGTCTTTGGGATGTGCGTCCCATCGTCACTAGTGACGTTATCCATTTCCGGCGTGTCACGGAATTGTCTGTCTGGTAAGCAGCTGCAGTTGTGGCTGTACTTCTACGTGTTGATCTTGAGTAAAGTTTTTATTTACTTATCTGGCTCCTTTCCCTATAGTGTGGACTGAGGACTCCGGTGATACATTATAGCGACGTGCGTTGCAATAGGATGTTTTAGTGCCGCAAGTTCAAACCGGTAGGTTGTTTTATTATTACTCGTGTTGTTATGGGGTGGGTTAATTAATCTTTTCCTTATCTTTCTGTGATATGACAGAGTGCGGGACGTTGCAGTGGGCTTTCTATTGGCTGTTCCCTTTTGCTGGTGCTGCTTTCTTTGTTGCTGTTCATATGGTTGGGATTTGGGTGGATAAATCCTCGCATGACGACGCTTGAAGCGTGCTGAATCTCCCTCAGCAGGGTGCTGCAGTATAGACCGTCAGATCGACTGCACCTTGCCGGTGATCAGTACTCACGTGCTGCGTGGCGTTTTGCCGATATTATGTGTGAGTTCCGAAGCTGGACACTTTAAACGTCTGCTGGAGTGGCCGCCTGGTGTGTCGCAGATTCGGCAACGTAACTCGCTCTCTCTTCCTCCACAATTCCTCGAAACGGTTTGACCATTACTAGCCATTCACTAGCCAATGTCGAGATGGAAAGTGCTTTTGTGTTTTAATGTTTCCCTTTAATTGGTTTATTTCTTTATTCTGTTTCTTTATGATATCTGTGAATGAGACCTGGTATAATTTAAATGGTTGATTCATTCTGGCAAATTATTTTTCTTTATTTGTGTTAGTTGCGTCTCTGTGAATTTGTTTATTTAACATCCTGAGCCTGGTTGGCTCGGCTTTGTGTATTTTCTTTTTTTTTGTATCTTCTTTTGGTCAATACGTCTGTGTATTTTTTTACTATTATTTTCTTGTGGGATAGTTGAGTTTTTTTTTGATCTGGTTAATTGCTTACCCAGTATTTTAACTCAGTCATTAAGCAATCTCTCTTCGACCCAGTTTGTGAATTTACTTAGTTGTGCATTTATTATTTAATTTTGTTTGTTAAGGTTTTGTGCATGTTGTTTATGATTGCATGTTCTTTTCTTTTTGAGTACCAAGTTTTAGGAGAATAAGTGTATGTTTAATTGGAACTTTCGCTCTCTCTCCAGGGGGGTCGGGGACCCAGACCCGTGTGTGTGTGTGGACGAGCCTTCCTCTCTGTTTGGTGGCGGTTTCCTCTTCCGTGTGTGGTGGTTCACATTTGAGGTGCAGTGTGAGTGCATGTGTGGTTGCCGTGGTTTCTTGAGGATAGGCAGTGGTTCTCAGCCCTGGAGCGGGTGTAGCAGTGTGTCTGTGATATCCTTTTTTTTACTTGACTATTGGTACATGCTGTTTAATGGTTGTTAATAAAATTATATTTTTGTACTACACCTCTGTTTCTGATCTTGACTCAGCCGTAACCGAACTTGTGTGCTTTAAATCATTCTGAAAGGCGATTCCCTGGTAATGTTGCCTCTGGGGTGGCGTAGTCGAGCATTTTAGAGGTGTAAATTTGTGTTTCAGTTTACACTCCCCCTATCAAATCATAGAGCTGCCACAATCGGGATGCTGTGCAATTGCATTTGCACTACTTAGTAGTGATGGTTTAAATATCTGTGGTAATATGCACACCTGCACAAGTTGTATATCGATGACTGTGCTGGTTTCGAGATTCATCACAGTATAGCTTCCAAATTTGGCACAATGGCCCGCAAGACAACGGTGCACAATTTTATTGCAGTAAAACAATGTAGCACAGTACATGTAATAAAGTAAAGAAAACGGTGCAACTATTTCAGCTGTAGCACTACACAGTTGCGCTCCGGTCCCATATTCAACCTACAGGGTGCTGCAGTGAAAGTGCTACTAGAAAATAGTTTTCTATTGGGACTATTTTACACTGGTTCGGGTCGCACCGCTGCGGTGTAATCCAGTGCCTGCGTGACTCGTCATAGACATAAACAGAGAGAAGTAGCTCCGGCTACAGTGTTCTCCCCCAAGACGCATTATTCTGTTAATAAACGCATGTTTATTAATCGCTAGAGCGCCAAACGATCATATTACATTAGCTCATTTTATTCACGATCCCCTGGCTGACCAAAAAATGGGTTTTCAACGAGGTCAACAACGAGACGCACAGAGGATCTACTCAAAACACGAGCGCTTCCCAATGAGGAAAGGACAAGAGTGAAAATCTTGCTCTAATTAAATTAATTTAAATGTATAAAAATCAAATAATTTAAAACATAATTGTCAAAATGTTGCGATATTTTTTCTTTCAAGTTCAGAATTATTCTATAAATGCTATTTAGTTCAACAAAAGCACTAATAGGCCTACACTGTGGTTCGAGATAGGCTTATTTAAATAAAAAAATAAAAAACTTTCAAAAAATACCCCCCCTCTGCTTCATCCACAAATCGCACCCTGGTTGTAAGGATCCAAAAAAATCTGTGGTATACATGCGTATACCACAATACTGCGTAAACATGAGTTTGTTTGTATTTCGTTTTTCTTGGAAAAAGCTGGCCTAAACCGAAGTAGCGTTTTAATTCTTCAATAATTGAAATAATTTAATATTTTAATAAACTTTTATGACAGAGATATTACTACATGTAGCCTAAATGATTTAATTCCTTCATTATCAACACTGTAATAATCAACTTTAATATCAACTGTTTGTCTCAGACGCTCCTCAGAGAGCATGTGGGGGGTTGGAGGGGCAGTTCAGTGCTTTATCGTGGGGGTGCAGGACAATAACAGTGTTAATATCCCGTCTTTCATATGGAGAGTGTCGGATAGCCAGCCTGATGATACGATTTTATCTTAAAGGTGCTCAAAGCGATGTTGGGGGACGTCACTTCTTGTTGACGTTTAAAGTATTGTCAAACATAACGGAGGCTAGCTCGACCCCCCCCTCCTCCTCATCCGCGCACTAACCCCCCAAACCCCTCCCCCAAATCCTTCTTGTCGGTTATTGGCTGGAACAGTGTGTTATGTTTCGTGGTGCGGGTTAGCCCAGTTTGTTTTTGTTGCCGTGTGTGGAGCCTGGGGTGTCTACAGAGACCGCGTGTTTTTACAGTGTGTTCAGGGGACAGGCAGCTAGCGGATAGTGAGGAGATGTTGTCTGTATGTGACAAAAAAATGTTTTGGCCTAAAAAGCGTGTGACATCACTTAGAGCACCTTTAAAGAGCAGACAAAGTTCCTATCAAGATAAATCTTTCGACGTTTCCAAATGTAGACCCTATATCTTATTAAATTAGCTGTATTTAAAGTTTTTTTTTTTTTTGGAGTGTTCAATCCAGTTGTTTCAACTGGTTTTGTAGAGTTTTAGAGTGTTTGAACTGTGTATGATTGTCAACAATGTGGCATTATCTAAACATGAACTGTTGACGAAACGCGTTCATGCCAACAAATGCAAGTGAGCAGCAGATACAGAGCTCTTTTATTCGCGATCAACCTCGTTTTATTGTAAGGTGAATTCAGCAAGGCATTCTGTTTCTTTTAAGCAACAAAGGCTAAATAATTTGTTACAGTTGTTTTTTGTCATTGGTGACACGCAGTGACATACAGTTTTATTAGCTGTATGATGTGTTTCTATCCTGAAACATTTAATATCGAGACCCGGCGCGTGCAGTGCGGGAGACAAAAGAAACTTGAGATCCAGTGCGTCTGCGAGAGAGAGGCAAAGAAAAACGCCTGTGTGATGAGGGGGGCGTGGTTTTGCGGAGTTTGCAGTGGGAGAGTGAGGGAGGAGCCGAGCGGTAAGTAGGTCAAGTGCAAATGACGAACACCTGTTTCTGATTGCAGTAATTGGCGTGGGGAGACCGCATAAAAGCCGGCTGGTGCGAGAGAGCGAGAGAGTGGAGGACTGGGGACTCGTACCAACACCTGCGACTTGCTGGCTGACACATGGGAAGAGTTTTATGAATGGACTGAGTTTACACATCGGGAAGAGTTTGATAAAAGTGGACTGAGAGCTGAGTCAGCGGGAAAGAGTGTTTTTGAACTGTGCTGTAGACGTGTCTACAGTGAAGGCGCATGTGGCGCACCTTTTCTTTTCTGTTTGTTTATTTTTGCATTTAATAAAGTGTACGAGTCCCCGTTACGCCGACCCTTGTCTTCTTTCATCCCCACACAAACTGAACCATCGTTACACTGGTGCCGAAACCCGGGATGGAAGAAGAAGCCGCCGCCAGACAGTCTCCGTCCCCATTTGCGGATGTCATCCACGTGCTCGCGGGTCTACACCAGGAGCAACATCGTGCCCTGTAGGCCATGAAGGAGGAACAGCAGGAGCGAGCTGTTCCGGAGCTGGAAAGGAAGCGGGGCTCAGGTGGGAGAGGCTGTGCCGGGACCATCGGAACCTGCGCCAGAGGATCGGAACGCTATTGAAAGACAGGATCTTTCGGAGCGTGATGACTTTCCTCTGGAGCAGTCCTGAGATGAAACGCTTAAAAATGCATTTGATCAGGTCCGCACAATCGACGGACAGCCTCTCCACCCAGACCGACCTCTTTCATATCCTTATTTCGCAATTATAAAAGATAAGTTGTATCGGGTGACCCAGGATGCCCAGACAAAGCAAGATACAACACAGTTATTAGTTCCGAAAAGCCATTGGGAAATGCTTTCCCAGGCGGCTCATTGTCATCCGATGGCTGGGCATTTAGGGCAGACAGCTACACTAAATCGTCTAATGACCCGTTTTTTTTGGCCGGGCATTCACGAGAACGTGCGCAAGTGGTGCGCGTCCTGTCGTTAATGTCAGTTGGTAAACCCACCGGCCAACCCAAAAGCACCGTTGTGCCCCCTTCCTTTAATGGAGGTCCCCTTCGAGAGAATTGGCATGGACCTCATCGGGCCATTAGAACGATCCGCACGAGGGCATAGTGGATTATGCAACGTGGTACCCAGAAGCAGTGCCGCTTCGCAATATTTCCGCCAAGAGCGTAGCGAGCGCACTGTTTCAATTAATCTCCCGGGTGGGAATCCCAAAGGAGATTCTCACCGACCAAGGCACGGCGTTTATGTCACGCACTATTCGCGAACTTTACGAATTATTGGGCATTAAATCGATTCGCACCAGCGTCTATCACCCACAAACAGACGGACTGGTGGAATGCTTTAATCGCACGTTGAAATCAATGATTCGGAAGTTCGTGCAGGAAGACGCCAAAAATTGGGATAAATGGCTAGAACCTCTCTTGTACACTGTACGCGAGGTCCCCCAAGCCTCCACGGGGTTTTCCCCCTTCGAGCTTCTTTATGGGCGTCAGCCCCGCGGGGTGCTGGACGTGCTCAGGGAAAGTTGGGAGGACGGACCTTCGAATAGCAAAAATGAAATTCAATATGTCATGGACCTGAGAACAAAACTCCACACTTTGGGGCGGCTTTCTATGGAGAATTTGTTACAGGCCCAGGACAAACAAAGTCGGCTGTACAACAGGGGGGCTAGACTACGTGAATTTGCACCGGGAGATAAAGTACTTGTATTACTCCCCACGTCCAGTTCTAAATTACTCGCAAAGTGGCAAGGACCCTTTGAGGTCACACGGCGAGTCGGGGATCTCAACTATGAGGTTATTCATACGGACAGGGAAGGGGCACATCAGATTAACCACCTCAATCTCCTTAAAAAAATGGAATGAGGCGGAATCAGTGATGTTGGCAACGGTAGTGAGTGGGGGGGGGGATCTTGGCCCAGAAGCAAATTCAAAGTCTCAATCACTCGCTCTGGCCGTTGGTGGAGACCACCTCTCGCCGTCCCAAATCACTGATATATACTTAATTTACAAACGGAGTTTGCTGATGTGTTCTCGGCCCTGCCCGGCCGAACAAACCTCATTCAGCACCATGTTGAGACCAGCCGGGTGTAGTAGTGCGCAGCCGGCCATATCGCTTACCTGAACATAAAAAGAAAGTAGTTCAGGATGAATTAAAGGCTATGCTGGACATGGGGGTAATAGAAGAATCCAACAGTGACTGGGCAAGCCCGATAGTTTTGGTACCAAAAACCGACGGCTCGGTCCGGTTCTGTGTGGATTATCGCAAGGTGAATGCTGTGTCGACATTCAACGCGTATCCAATGCCTCGGGTTGACGAGTTACGGCTCGGTTGACGGCTCGGCACCGCTCGATTTTATTCGACACTGGATTTAACCCTCTGGGGACCAGAAACGCGCGGGCGCGTTTTGCTTGTTTTTTTTCACATAGCAGAAAAATAGACTTAAAGTACTACCATCATTTCTGTTCATATAGAGTTAAGAAATATGAGAAAATAATCTCTTAAATGTCTAATTTTTTATGTGCCCACATACAATCGAAATAAAATATTGTGCTTTTGTAAAATAAAGAAAATAAACAGAGTGTGCGTTCTGCCTCTCAGTCACCGTGAACTTTTTTTCTGGAGCACGTCTCTATTCTTCAACAAAACTCAGCAAATACTATTCACCCAGCCATAAGCAATATATCTTTTAAATCATTTGAGTTTGTACTTTTAAATGATCCGATTCAAAACTAAAATAAATATTCTCCGTTTATGTCATCTATTTAAAAAGAGAGACGTGTCAGCCGGTCTAATTATCTTCCTCTCAGCTCATTATTCTGGTAATGTGACACGCCCACGGAGAGCACGCGCTATTCAGACGCAAATATGTGAAGCAACACATTGAGACGCGTTAACGCCCATAAACTCTGAAAACACACTATATTTTTTAGTCAGATTAATCTACTGTCGTCTTGCGCGGCTATATGAGAAACAATCCTGGGACATTTACCTACCTCAGAACAAGTGCTGGTTTAGCCTATTTTCACCACGAGGAGGAGCAACAGATTCAGCTGAGAAGTAAGTGTTTTATGCTTGTGCTTTGTTCTAATCGCGATATAGAATAACGTTAGTGTCTGTAAACGGAAAAATAGCATACTGTTTAAATGTGAATCATGTTTCTGTGTGTGTGTGTGTGTGTGTGTGTGTGTGTGAATGAATGAATGAATGAACACACAGATACGCACTGTTACAGACGAAATAAAAGATAACATTTCGTTGACTAGTCTAAAATAGACATCAAATAAGCTTTTGTTAGGAGTTTCTGCTCATATGTTAAATATATAGTATGTTTTGTCAATAAACTAATCAACTAAGATGTTATAGTGTTTGTTCCAATGTAAGCTATATCAAAATAATGAATCCTCAACTTTGAAATATGTATGATCAAACTAAGACATTTATGGAAAAAGACAATTTTCTTTTGAAGATGTTTCCAACTCTAACTTTGAACTTTGAACTGAAATAAAACCATGTCTATATGGTGAAGGGTGTGATAGAAGTGTCTAGACGTATGCACCCTGTATTTTAAGATTTTTTATTCCTCTTTTTAGTCAACTTTAGCATGAGTGTGTTCACTTATTCTAAGCAGTGTGTGTGTGTGTGTGTGTTGTAAATAAATCCAAACAATCTAAAAGCCATTCTTTTTAAAATCTCCTCATTCTTTGTGCAAGGCTCCTCATAATGATATGGCCTGATAGCACACCTAATAGGGCCATTATGGGAGGGTCTTTGTCTTTCTCAGGTGTGAAATGCCACACATATTAATGAGAGATCCACGCCTACTCGCATAAAGCTTTCTCAAACAAAACACGTCATACACATTCTAAAAGACTTTATTGACTTATCTGAATGAATAGTCAGGATGATTCTCACATAGTTTTGGAGCAAATATTCTAGACTATGTGATACAATTTTCAAAAGTCTTGTGAAGAAATAATCAATATGTGTTTTGTGGCCTTATTTCAGAAACTTTTATTTTTAGTTTTTTCAATAACCATGCATAAATAATATTCTCTCAAAAATACAAACATGTACATACATGTTGCTCACATATTATGGTAGCCCCGTTTGTGCTATATAGAGTGAATTTACACCTTTGCCATTAACATGTTTATAAATAACTGAAAAAAGCACAAATGTCAGTGCATGTCAAAACATCCCAAGGGCCCCAAAAACCCCTTGGTCCCCAGAGGGTTAACAAAGGGATATTGGCAGATCTCTTAACTCCAATATCCAAAGAAAAAAACGCCTTCACAACGCCGTTTGGATTACACCAATTTGTCACTCTTCCTTTCGGCTTGTTCGGGGCTCCGGCGACCTTTCAGTGCCTGATGGACAGATATGCCGCTGCTTACTTGGATGATATTATCATCTATAGTAATGATTGGCAGCGTCATATGCAGCATTTGCGGGCTGTCCTCTGGGCGCTGCGAGGGGCCGGGCTCACGGCCAACCCAAAGAAATGTGCGATTGGGCGTGTGGAGGTTAGGTATCTGGGCTTCCACTTGGGTCATGGACAGGTGCGTCCCCAAATTGATAAGACGGCAGCAGTTGCGACCTGTCTGAGACCTAAGACCAAAAAGGAGGTTAGACAGTTCCTGGGGCTAGCGGGATATTACAGAAGGTTTGTGCCTAATTATTCGGACCTCGCTAGCCCGCTGACTGATCTAACTAAAAAGGATGCATCAGATACCGTCCAGTGGACGGAGCGGTGTCAGCAGGCCTTTACCCAGATAAAGGCTGCTCTGTGTGGCGGACTGCTCTTACAGGCTCCTAACTTTTCTCTCCCTTTTATTCTGCAGTCTGACGCGTCAGACAGGGGGATGGGTGCGGTCCTGTCCCAGGAGATAGAGGGTGAAGAGTGGCCGGTGCTGTACATTAGTCGTAAGCTCTCTAAGAGAGAGACTAAGTACAGCACCATTGAGAAAGAATGTCTTGTCATCAGATGGGTCGTTCTCACCCTCCACTATTATCTCTTGGGACGGGAATTCACCCTCTGTTCGGACCATGCTCCCCTCCAATGGCTCCACCGCATGAAAGATACCAACGGTGCACTGAGAGCTGAGTCAGCGGGAAAGAGTGTTTTTGAACTATGCTGTAGATGTGTCTACGGTGAAGGCGCATGTGGCGCACCTTTTCTTTTCTGTTTGTTCATTTTTGCATTTAATAAATTGTACGAGTCCCCGGTATGCCGACCCTTGTCTTCTTTCATCCCCACACAAACTGAACCATCGTTACAGCCTGTTCTTAATTTATGTTGCTTTCTACTATTTTCATTTTGTACTGATTTAATTGTAGCCTACACAGCAAAGCTGGCATTTCTTTGGCAATACAAATTTAAAATGTAGGAAGAATAAGATTCTATATTTCTAATTTTTCCTCACATAGGGAAAAAACACTCCATCCAACCCTGTTTTAAATAGATAAACAAACTGTCCTGACTCTTTATTTAAACCTTGAAATGTATGATAGGGTTATAATTTCATTGGTTTTTATATTTAAAGCAATACTATTTAGTTAGTCTATAATTTTTGTAGCCAAGTCAACAAATGTTAAGAGTCTTTTTCAGAGTTGTTTAATGGGCCTATGGATCTGTTTTGAAAAATGTATTTTGTTGCTATGGGTATCACTGCCAGTCATCTCAATTTCATGAATGATTCACAAAACAATAATTTAGCAGATTAAAGATGAGCTTCATAATCTTCATTTTCTGGTGCGATGGGCTGATAATCTTCAACAGCACCTTCGGGTTTAGTCGTCTGTGCAGCGCAACAGAGGCTCTGCTGGAATCTAGCATATTGATGTTGTAATGTGCCATTAATAATTAAACAAAATGCTTGACGTTAATAAACTGTTATTTAAGCATCAAGAACGGTAAAACATTAACGCTGTCAGCCAACATCAGTTAACAACATGTAGGCTTCAATGTTATCATCTAAACGCCTATTAATAAAAATGACAGACAATGAATAACAAAGCTCCGAAAAGTGTTTCGAATCAATAAACAAACATTTCAAAAGTTTTTATTTTCCACAAATATTAAACTAGAGACAAAATAAAGAAATCTGTTTATAGAACTCGTAACTGTTACGGGACAGAGACTCGGTTATAAGGTTATAAGCAGGTTTATTTAGAGAACGTGAGAGAGTTGAAGTGTAACTGGGCAAATACTGAAGAGAATACTGTAGTGATGGTCCTTACTACTGATGATGGAGCTTGTGGAATGAGTTTGTTGAAGATGGTGGTGATGAGAGAGATCGCTGTGTGCAGAGATGCTAACTGGAACCGAGGGAAGGAGAATAACGGACACTGGAGCCAGGAGGATGATGACGAAGGATCGGATACAGCAATGAAGATACTTTGCAAAAAGTATTGGTTGGTAGCGTTAACTACAGTCCTATACTCGAAACGAGACCAGACAATGAACTGGAGAACTCAGCGTGCTTATATGTGGGTGTTTGATGGAGAATTAATGACGTGCAGGTGGTGGGTGATTAGTATTCAGGTGACAGCGATCTCTGTGACTGAGTGGTGGTAGAGCCTGGGTGGTTCCTGACAGTACACCCCCCCCCCCCCTCCATGGCCCACTCCTGAGCGCCGTGGACCTCAACGCCACGGTGGCCGACCTCTGCCTCGACGTGCTGGGCGATCTGGGTGAGCCTCATGGAACGTGGTAAGTAGAGTAGGGTCTAGAATGTCTTCCCTGGGGATCCATGAGCGCTCTTCAGGTCCATAGCCCTCCCAGTCTACTAAGTACTCGAGCCGTCCACCGCGGCGTCGGGAGTCCAGGATTTCTCGTACGGTGTAGATAGTTCCATCTTCGACTACCAACAGAAGGGGGGGTTCCTCCGTCGGACCAGGCTCTGTGGAGTGAACAGAAACAGGTGGGTGATAGGGTTTAAGAAGAGACACGTAAAAAAAGTGGAGTGGATTCTGTAGTGTGAAGGTAGCCTTAGCTGGTAGGTGACCGGGTTAATTTGTCTTAGGATGGTGAAGGGGCCAACGAATCTGGGACTTAGCTTCTTGCAGGGCAGGCGCAGCTTGATGTCCCGAGTTGAAAGCCAAACCCTTTGTCCTGGCTGGAAGGTAGGAGGTTCAGCTCTATGTGTGTCAGCTTGAATCTTGTGTCTGTGCACTGCCCATTGGAGATGATGGTGTGCTTCGTCCCAGACCCTCTCACTCTCTCGGAACCAATGGTCAACGGAAGGGACATCGGAAGGTTCCCCAGACCAAGGGAACAGGGGAGGCTGGTAACCGAGTACACACTGGAAGGGAGTGAGGCCAGTGGCAGGTTGTCGGAGAGAGTTTTGTTCGTACTCGGCCCAGCCTAAAAATTGGTTCCAAGAGTTCTGGTGGCTGTGGCAGTAGGTTCGCAGGAAGCGTCCAATTTCCTGGATTTTCCTCTCCGTCTGTCCATTCGTTTGTGGATGATAGCCAGATGATAGACTGATGATCACACCCAGGAGTTTGAAGAAAGCTTTCCAGACCTGGGAAATGAATTGTGGACCTCGGTCCGACACTATGTCTTCTGGGATCCCATAGTACCGGAATACATGATTAAAGAGGAGTTCGGCGGTGGTTATTGCATTTGGTAAGTTCTTTAGTGGTATCAGACGGCATGACTTGGAGAATCTGTCTATGATGATCAGAATGCAGGTATTACCATCGGAGGGTGGTAAATCTGTGGTGAAGTCTACTCCTAGGTGTGACCAGGGGCATTGAGGAATGGGTAATGGGAGAAGTTTGCCGGATGGTAAGTGACGTGGAGTTTTGGACATGGCACAGTCAGAACATCCCTGGACGAACCTTTTAACCTCCCCTGCCATGTTAGGCCACCAGAAGCGATCTTGTAGCAGTGAGAGGGTACGGTTGGCCCCTGGATGGCCAGTGCCCAGTGAGGTATGTGCAGAGTGCAGAAGGTTGTTGCGTTGTGATCGTGGAACATAAAGTTGACCAGGTGGGCACCCCGGCGGAGTGTGTTCGGAGACACTGGAGGAGGAGAGTTGCTGATCGATAGACCATTTGATGGGACTTAGTAGGATCTGTTGGGGTAAGATGGGTTCTGGATCTTCAGTCGTTTCTTCTGGAGTGTGGAGACGGGACAGAGCATCTGCTTTGACATTCTTTGAGCCGGGGCGATAGGAGATGAAATTGAAATTGAAACGGGTGAAAAACAATGCCCATCTTGCTTGTCTGGGGTTTAGACGTCTAGCATCACGAAGATATTGAAGGTTTTTTATGGTCTGTGAAAACTGTGAACTTCTCCTTAGCTCCCTCCAACCAGTGTCTCCATTCCTCCAAGGCGAGTTTGATGGCTAAAAGTTCTCGGTTGCCGATGTCGTAGTTTCTCTCCGCCGGGGTGAACTTCTTCGAAAAGAAGGCACATGGATGGAGTCCGGCCGGTTTCCCCTGCTGCTGAGACAGCACCGCTCCTACTCCCGTGGTGGAGGCGTCGACCTCAACGACAAAGGGCTTATTAGGATCTGGGTGGATGAGGAGCGGTGCTTTGGTGAAAGAATCCTTTAGGCTTTGGAAGGCTTGGAGCGCAGTGGGATTCCAGGACAGAGACTTGGGCATTTTCTGGAGGAGGTTTGTAAGTGGCGAAGTAATGGAGCTGTAGTTCTTGATGAAACGACGGTAGAAATTAGAGAAACCAAGAAAGCGTTTGAGTTCTTTGATGGTGTTGGGAATGGGCCAGTTCTGAACAGCTTGTACCTTCCTCTCGTCCATCTGGATGCCGTGTTCACTGATGTAATAGCCGAGAAATTGCACGGTGGATTGGTGGAAGGTACATTTCTCGGTTTTGAGGAAAAGGTGATGTTCTCTGAGGCGTTGGAGGACCTCCGCAACATGGTGGCGCTGTTCGGCCAGGCTCCGGGAATAAATCAGGATGTCATCTATGAAGACAATGACAGTACGATGGAGGAAGTCCCGGAGCACCTCGTGCATGAAATCTTGGAAAACGGAGGGGGCGTTGACCAGGCCATACGGCATAACCAAGTATTCGTAGTGGCCGGTGGGAGTTACAAAAGCCGTCTTCCACTCGTCCCCCTCACGTATCTGGACGAGGTTGTACGCGCTGCGGAGGTCCAACTTGGTGAACACGGCTGTTCCACGTAGTTGTTCCAGGGCTGCTGGGACGAGGGGAAGAGGATACCGGAATTTAACTGTGATATTATTGAGAGCTCGATAATCAATACAGGGCCTCAAGCCTCCGTCCTTCTTGGCCACAAAGAAAAAACTTGAAGCAGCAGGGGAAGTTGAGGAGCGGATATAGCCCTGTTGGAGTGCTTCCTCAATATACTCCTCCATGGCCTTCTGTTCAGGGAGTGACAAGGGGTAAATTTTACCATGGGGCACTGGCGCATCCGGATGGAGGTTGATGGCACAGTCCTATGGTCGGTGTGGTGGCAACGGCTATGCTTTTTTGGGGCAGAAGACGTCACTGAAGGAGGCGTAGCAGGCTGGTATGTCCACTGACTGTTTCTCCACCGGGCTTTCTATGGAGGTAGAGTGGAGTTGGAGCGGAAGAATGGGTTGTGGTAGGTTTGGGAAACAGCCAGGGAAACATCTATCGCCCCACTTCAGGACTTCCCCTGAAGCCCAAGAGAGATGGGGATCGTGTTGAACCAACCACGGCGCCCGAGAATAATACCAGCGGTTGAGTTCTCCAGAACCAGTAGGGAGATGGATTCAGTGTGGAGTTGTCCTACTTGCAGCTGGATAGGTCCTACGGAACTGCGTACGTTGTTTTTGTTGAGGGGTTTGCCGACTATTGAGTTGACCTGGTATTGGGTCTTGTTATGTCTCTTCTGAAGGTTGAGTTGGCGGCAGAGGGATTCGGCGATGAAGTTGCCAGCTGACCCAGAGTCGAGGAGGGCTGATACTGTGATGGAGAGATTATTGGCAGAAATGAGAACTTCAGTAGTAAGTGGCTTCATGTCATTAATGGAAGATTGAAGAACACCCACCAAAGGTCGAGGTGGTCGGATGGTGCAATTGGCGATGTGATGTCCACTAGTGCCACAGTATAGGCACAGACCCTGGGTCAACCTCCTCTGCCGCTCTACCCGGGAAAGACGGGTGCTATCCAGCTGTATAGGAACTGGTTCTGGACAGCTGGTATATTCTAGTTGGCGTGGAGGAGGAGGTAAGTGCTGGCCCTGTAGATCTTCAAAGCAAGGCTGCATAAGACGATCGGTTTGGGTTGCCAGGTGGATGAATCTTTCTAAACCCATGGCGTCGTCGTATGCAGCGAGATGCAGCCGCAAACGAGGATTCAAACCCTGTCGATAAGTTGTGAGGAGGGATATCTCATTCCACCCGCTTGCAGCTGCAAGGGTACGAAACTGAAGGGTGTAATCTTTAAGGGTCATGGTACCTTGCGTGAGATGGTAGAGTTGCTCACCGACAGCAGTATCTCCTTCAGGAAGACCGAAAACATCCTTAAAATGAGCGACAAAGTTGGAGAGGGATTGTGTTACAGTAGTGTCTTGATACCAAATGGTTTTCTGCCCATTGGAGTGCTCATCCTCTCAGCAGGGAAATAATGAATCCAATCTTCGCTCGTTCGGTGGGAAATCTTGGCGACTGTATCTCTAGGGTCAGCGAACACTGCAGTAGAAATCCGTCGCACTCCTCCGCCACACCAGAGAAGGGCGCCGGATTGCCCACGGGACTGGAAGTGACAAGCGGTGACGAAGAAGCTGTGGCGGTGGCTGCGGAAGTGGCCGAGGAGAATGCTTGCTTGAGGGCATCCACAAGCTCTTGGAAAGAGTCCGGTGAGCTCATTCTGTAGTCGGTCTGGTCTTCTGTTACGGGACAGAGACTCAGGACAACGACGTAAGGTTATAAGCAGGTTTATTTAGAGAACGTGAGAGAGTTGAAGTGTAACTGGGCAAATACTGAAGAGAATACTGTAGTGATGGTCCTTACTACTGATGATGGAGCTTGTGGAATGAGTTTGTTGAAGATCGTGGTGATGAGAGAGATCGCTGTGTGCAGAGATGCTAACTGGAACCAAGGGAAGGAGAATAACGGACACTGGAGCCAGGAGGATGATGACGAAGGATCGGATACAGCAATGAAGATACTTTGCAGAAGTTTCAGGAAACAGGTTGGTAGCGTTAACTACAGTCCTATACTCGAAACGAGACCAGACAATGAACTGGAGAACTCAGCGTGCTTATATGTGGGTGTTTGATGGAGAATTAACGACGTGCAGGTGCTGGGTGATTAGTATTTAGGTGACAGCGATCTCTGTGACTGAGTGGTGGTAGAGCCTGGTTGGTTCCTGACAGTAACCCTTGAAGCCCCGCAAGGCACATGTTGAAGCATTGACCACACCGCTATCGTCTGAACGCTTAATATCTTGCACTCATGCAAAGCCTTATTAATTTAACTTTTTTTTTTTACAATGATTTATGTTGATTATGTTTTCATTATTTATCAAATAAAATAAGCCTATTTAATTCTTAAAATAATAAAAAATGCTAAAACAGAACTGATGCCGACTAACATTGGTTAGCAAGTCCTGACAATGTTTAAATTATTAAACCATCATTTTGTTCAGGCCTAATTTATTTCACCGTTATTTTTAATTTGTTAGTAGATTTATTAACTGAAATATAAAGTATAATAGCCTACCTATTATATAGACGCATAGCCTGAGATTAGCCTATAGAAAAACTGTTAAAGTTTAACCTACTTTGCTTAAATTTGATGCAATAATAGAAGCCCACATTTGTTTCAGTTCTAAATTTGTACTTTAATCGCGGCAGATTACGCAATAGTGAGAATAAACTGACACTTTTCAAAGTCTGTAATTGTAGCGGCTCTTAGCGGTAAAAGGCAGCAAATACACCCCAATTTTACTGCCGCAGGAATGGCGGCGGTAAAAGTATTATTCTGGTTGAGTACCAACTGTTTAAACCGCATTAACCCGATCGCGTGTTTAGTGTTCATGTAAACACTACATTCAGAACAACAAAAGTTGTGCAAGTAAACGTAGCCACTGTAGGCAATACTCCAGGAAACACTGATCTAGAGTTTCATGATTGAACTCCATATATATATATTTTACCTGTGTGTATTTGTGTGTAAATGTGTGTGTCAGTATATTTAATGTTACTGTGCTTCGGCCATGTAAAGCCGTTCTTTAACCCTGTCAGCAGGGCCGGCGATTGCTATAGGCGAACTAGGCGGTTGCCTAGGGTGACAAATGTGTTGGGGGCGTGGCGCGCGGGCGCCCTCTAATGTCGCCCTTGGCCTACTTCCCATTAATCACAGAATTAGAATGACAAGCGAAACAAAAACACGTTTATTAAACATGATCATCCTAAGGCGCCCCCTCAGCCACACGTTTATTGTCGATAATTTCCTAACGGGGGGGTTACGTTACGTTACGTTAGGCAAGTGCTCAGCTGCTGGCGCGTTGATCGAAACCCTCTGATGCACAGGGACGAAAACGGAGAAAGCAACAAGATAAAAAAAAAAGCCCAGTATAGAGGTAAGTCTTCTCATCTCAGCCATTTAGGTGTCAAACGAAAAAAATTTACTTAGTATTGTGCACAGCACAGGCATGCTGGCCATCGGGACTACCGGGAGCGAATTCTTTTCCCCCAGGATGGTAGAGATTCCACGTGCTTTTTGGGCCGATACATCATACTTTTATTATTTATTTATTTTGTCTTAGTGGCCCATAAAACTCGTACATCGGCCCATTCGTTTTGTTTTGTTTAATTGGCGGCGCTGGGTTACTTCCAAGTAACAAAATTAATTATGAAAGTTTCCTTTATTTTTCAGTGCATTTGTTTTACAATAGCTTTGGCTATTACTGTCATGGGATTAATATTATAACTATTATTATGTAGTAGTGTAATGTAGACAAACACTGTAACTAAAAGAGGTTTGAATTTTTCTTCGTTCAATTTGCACACTGAATATGGGTTGGAGGTTTTAATTTTGAACTCTCAAAGTGCACCAGATTGATGAATTTACCATTAAAATGCACAAAATGTTCTTACAGGGGGCATACCCCCGAAACCCCCTTAGTCTTGTAGCAGCAAAACTCAATCTCGCCTAGGGCAACCAAAGGGCTACAGCCGGCCCTGCCTGTCAGTAAAGCTCTTTGACTCTGATGAGTCTGAGGTGAGTCTGTATCTCGTCCTGATCTCTCTTCGGTCTCGTCGTGAGCTCACAGTCTACAGCAGCTTTTGCATTCAGAGGGTGTTTTATATGATCAGCACATGCTTCACTCTGCATGTGTTTATAGCTCTATGAACTGAACATGACATGATCAAGAGCTCTTCTTCATCAACCAACAAACATGACTTTCAGCATCATCTTCCTCTTGACTCTGGCAGTGTTTAGTCCAGGGGCCGGTTGCATAAACATAGTCATTATCTTAAGACTGTGTCTAAGAAATAGTCTGACTAACTAAAGTCACTGAAGAAAGACCATTGCATAAAATAAGCTCACATCTATCTTTATCAAGACAGTCTAAATCGCATTGATTTGTGGGAAAAATAAGACGCTGAACAACTTAAACAAAATGGCCGACAGTACGCGCTCGTCACAGTTTTCCTTTGCGGAAAATATTTGTATATTAGAGGAATACAATGCTGCTAAATCTACTTTAATGAACAAATTTAACGATAACAACGGCAATAGCAAAAAACACAAAGCTTGGACCACAATAACGGAAAGAGTTAACAGTGTCAACCCATCTGTCTCACGATCTGTCAAAGATGTTCAAAAACGATTTAAAAATATGGTTCAAGAGGCAAAAAAGGACATTTTTAAGCGAAAAAACCCAGCGACGGGGGGAGGACCAGCTCCTAAATTAAAAAGGACAACGGAAATGATAATTGAAATATATGGAGACGAATCTCCGATGTTTTGGGGAATCCCCGGGGGGAGAGAGAGCGGAGTATCCGGGCGGACGTTACCCACAGTGGGGGAAGATACACAGTCTCACACCGCTGTCACATCAACTCCGCTTGGACAATCTCGTGAGTAATAATGTTTTGATGGTGATTGTTTTTGCTTCATTTTAAACACTATAGGCTACTGCTGTTTTAGATTGAGTAACACTTATTATCTTCTAGTTGACTGCGAGGTGACACTAACATTGGTCTCTCAAAATGATGAAGCGTCTGTTACAAGCCAGAATGACCAAACAACACAAAGTGAAGGTAAAGCTATGCATTCAATCTTTCAGCTTAGTCAGCCCTCTACTATTCCTTACAACAATGTTTTAAGTTTAAAACAGATTAACAGTGTTTAAGTAAGCAATAACTTACAAGCCGCTGTGATGTATTGAGAGTCATGGCTGAAGACACGACACGACGCGAAGCGGACTTATTCAAGATACAGCACTAGCATTGAGTACTTTATTGCTTTTATAAAACGGTTACGACAAAATACAAATATTATAAAATACAATAAGTGGAGACAGGTTAGGGGAAATCACTTGTAATACCATGTAGTGCTGTGCAATCACTAGTTGCTGCAGGACAGTGTTTTCAGATTATATAATCAAAGACTATTGACACTAAAGACCATTTAGCCTGTTCAAATCATGTTTCACTAAATCTTGTTCTTGTTCTTTTTTTATTTATTTTTTAAAGATGATGATTTGGACAGCACCCAAATGGCACCTGTGGGAAGTGGCTCAGACACAGAGACACAGAAAGACACTCCAAGCAAGATAACCATGAACAATATACTTGAAAAACAATATAAAATATTAACACTGGAAGAGACTAAACTAAAATTAGAAATACAAAAACTAGAATTAGAGAAAACTAAGCTAAAGTTGGAGCTACAAAAACTTGGACATGAACTATAGATCTCATCAACCATTGTCCAATAACTAATCAAACAATTGGATTTAATAATTCCTGGTATTTAATTTTGAATTTACATATGTAATGTTTACATACAGAATCTTTAGATATATTTAAGAGATTTGAAGAATTTTAGTGTAAGTTAATGTCACGGTTGATCAATTCACTGTCTCTCTCTCGTCCTGCGTGCTGTTGCGTGTGTGTGGGTGTGGCCGCTGATTATCATTGATTAGCGGCGCCAGCTGGTTCCACTTGTTTGTCCCTTTATATGTCAGTAACTGCTGTCTCATGTTGTCAGATCGTTGTGTGGTTTTCCTGGCGTGTTCCCTGTTCCTGTTCCCGTGTCTTTCATCTGGATTGTGGATTCCCTGTGTCTCTCGTCGTGTCGGTTCGTTTGGATACCCTTCACCTTCACTGGACCACAGAGCACCGTTTGGGATTACCACTGGATCACAGAGCACCACCATTGGATCACAGAGCACCACCACCTGTTGTCCACCGAGGTCCCTGCGTCACTTCAACATCCAGCGCTGGTGTCCGCTCGACCACTCTTCTGTGTTGTGTTACGTTTGTGTGTGTGTACCTATCTGATCGTTTGGAGATAATAAACAGCGTTTTTGCAATTGCATCCTGCCTCTGTCGTTCCGTAACAGAACGATCTGCATGGATGCAGCAGGCGCTACGAGCTGGGATGACTTTGCCTCTATGAGCATCACGAGAATGGATCAACAGCAAGAGTCGATCGCCAACACAGGTCGGGCGGTCCAAGCGCTTGTGACGCAGGTGTCCGAGCTCACCCAACAGCTTCAACAACTAAAAGCTCCCACTGCGCCGCCCACACCGCCTTACAGCCCCAGACGTTCAGTCAAGAACAATCTAAAGTGGCGTTTGTCATCACTCTGCTCTCTGGCAAGGCGGCTCTTTGGGGAACGACGGTGTGGGAGAATCAAGACCCATGCTGCGCCTCGTTCCAGGCACTCTCCGAGGAGATGAAGAGGGTTTTCGATCGCGCGGTAGCGGGTAGGGAGGCGGCCAGACTACTCGCTGATCTCCGCCAAGGTAACGGCTCGGTGTCGGAATATTCTATCCAGTTCCGCACCCTGGCTGCAGAGTGCCGATGGAACGAGGAGGCGCAGTGGGATAGATTCCTGCATGGATTGGCTGACCGTGTCCAACGGGAGATTTATATGCTGGACCTGCCACCTCGGCTTAATGGACTCATTGAACTGGCATTGAGAGTGGATGCCCGCCTGAGTAGAATGGGTCACTTCCAGCAGAACCAGCCATTTCGCGGCGCGGAGGGTTCGCGCGCTGACTACATGGACACGGTCAGCCCCGTCTCCGATCCTGAGCCCATGCAGGTGGGTAGAGCTCGGCTTTCCCGGGAGGAGAGAGAACGGCGGAGATCCCATGGACTGTGTTTGTACTGCGGGAAGACGGGTCACTTTATCCACTCGTGCCCGGTAAAAGATCAAGCCCGGTAGTAACAATGAGGCTACTATCGGGTGGGATCTCCGCCAAGAAGACCTCATCACCATCATCATCATCTACTCTCCTCCCGGTAAGACTAAGGTGGGCAACCCATACGCACGACACTAAGGCTTTACTGGATTCGGGGGCAGAAGGTAATTTTATGGACTCTGGACTGGCACAACGTCTTCACATTCCTGTTTCCACTCTCACGCACAAAATCGCCGTCAATGCTCTCAATGGACAACAACTTCCCAACATTTCACATGCCACTGAACCTATCACTCTCACTACATCTGGCAATCACACTGAGACAATAACATTCCTCCTCATGGACTCTCCACTTACACCTATTGTACTTGGTCACCCGTGGCTCACACAACACAATCCCAGAGTCGATTGGGGTCACAATTCTGTATCTATGTGGAGTAATATGTGTCATGCGTCATGTCTAGTGTCTGCGTGTTCGTCTGTACCAGTCTCTGTGTTCCAGGAGGAGGCGGTGAATTTGTCTAACGTGCCCGAGGAGTACCAGGACCTGAGGGAAGTGTTCAGTAAGTCTCGCGCTGCTTCTCTTCCTCCGCATCGTCCCTATGACTGTGCCATAGACTTAGTGCCGGGTGAGTCTCCGCCTAAGGGCAAATTATATTCACTTTCTGTTCCAGAGAGGGAGGCTATGGAGAAATATATTTCTGATTCTCTAGCATCCAGGTTCATTCGTCCTTCCTCATCTCCTGCGGGGGCGGGATTCTTTTTTGTGGAGAAAAAGGATGGATCTCTGCGACCGTGTATTGACTACCGGGGGTTGAACAACATCACGGTAAAGAATACTTATCCTTTGCCGTTGATGTCTTCAGCCTTCGAGCGGTTACAGGGAGCATCCGTCTTCACTAAACTGGATTTACGTAACGCTTATCATTTGGTTCGCATAAGGAAGGGCGATGAATGGAAGACCGCGTTCAATACCCCTAGGGGGCACTTTGAATACTTGGTCATGCCGTTCGGGCTGTCCAACTCTCCGGCGGTCTTCCAGGCACTCGTCAATGACGTGTTGAGAGATATGGTCGACCAATTCATAAATGTTTACCTGGATGACATATTGATTTTTTCATCTTCTCTCCAGCAACACGTTCAGCACGTCAGACGAGTGCTTCAGAGGTTGTTAGAGAATGGGCTTTTTGTCAAGGCGTAGAAATGCGTTTTTCATGCACAGTCTGTTCCTTTCCTAGGGTACATCGTCTCGTCTGAGGGAATGCGTATGGATCCTGACAAGGTTAAGGCTGTGATTGATTGGCCAAGTCCAGATTCCCGTAAGGCCCTACAGAGATTCCTGGGGTTCGCCAATTTTTATCGGCGTTTTATTCGCAACTTCAGCCAACTAGCCGCGCCTCTGACTGCCTTGACCTCCCCCAGAACGACGTTCAGGTGGTCCGATACAGCCGAGGCTGTATTCGCTAAACTTAAGAGCCGCTTTGTTTCGGCACCCATCCTCGTTGCCCCTGATCCATCACATCAGTTCGTGGTGGAGGTCGACGCGTCAGAGGTGGGGGTAGGAGCAGTTCTTTCCCAACGTTCTTCCACAGACGACAAGATGCACCCTTGCGTGTTTTTGTCCCATCGTTTATCACCTGCCGAGCGTAACTATGACATTGGTAACAGAGAGTTGTTGGCAGTCAAGTTAGCGCTGGAAGAATGGCGTCACTGGTTAGAAGGGTCAGGGGTATCTTTTATTGTATGGACCGATCACAAGAATCTAGAGTATATTAGAACCGCCAAAAGACTCAACTCTAGGCAGGCTCGATGGGCACTTTTTTTCGGACGTTTTGACTTTTCTCTTTCGTACCGCCCGGGTTCCAAGAACATCAAACCCGATTCTTTATCTCGAATTTTTGACCAATCCGAACGCCCGTCTACTCCCGAGTGTATTTTACCCGAGACTTTAGTCGTCTCCACTCTTAGGTGGGAGGTCGAATCGAAAGTCATGAAGGCCTTAGAAGGGGTAACACCTCCGCCCGATTGCCCACCGAATCGCTTATTTGTGCCAGAGGAGTGTCGGTCCGACGTTATTCAGTGGGGGCATTGTTCCAGCGTGGCCTGTCATCCAGGAGCTAATCGCACCAGTTTTTTGGTAAAGCAACGATTCTGGTGGCCACTTATGGCTCGTGACATCCGCAGTTTTGTCTTGGCTTGCTCGGTTTGTGCCACTGGTAAATCCTCCAGTCGACCCCCAGATGGGTTACTCCAACCGCTGTCTGTCCCTTCGAGACCCTGGTCCCACATTGCGCTAGATTTTATCACCGCCCTCCCGCCCACCCAGGGCAAGACGGTCGTTTTGACCGTCGTGGACCGGTTCTCGAAGGCGGCTCACTTTATTCCCTTGCCCAAATTACCCTCCGCCAAGGAGACAGCGGTAACTGTTATAGATCACGTCTTTCGCTTACATGGCCTCCCGATGGACGTGGTTTCTGACAGGGGTCCCCAATTTGTGTCCAAATTTTGGCAAGAGTTTTGTAAGTTACTGGGGGCGACTGTCATTCTTTCTTCGGGGTTCCATCCCCAAAGCAATGGTCAAACCGAGAGAGCCAACCAAGATTTGGAGAGAGTATTGCGATGTTTGGTTTCCAAGAATCCTTCCTCCTGGAGCCAACAACTTTCTATGGTGGAGTACGCACACAACTCGTTACCAGTGTCATCCACGGGCCTTACGCCGTTTGAAGGTAGCTTAGGTTACCAGCCACCAGTTTTTGCCAGTACGGAATCCGAGGTCGCGGTCCCCTCTGCTCACGCCTTCGTCCAGAGGTGCCGCCACACTTGGACTAGAGCCCGTGAGACTCTTCTCCAAGTGGGGGCGCGCACCAAGGCTAAGGCCGATCGCCACCGGTCGAAGCCTCCGATATACGTCGTTGGTCAAAAAGTGTGGCTTTCTACTAAGAACATTCCTCTCCGATCCGTATCTAACAAGCTTGCTCCTAAATTTATCGGCCCATTCCCTGTCACCAAGATCATTAGTCCGGTGGCAGTCCGACTCAAACTTCCTCCTGCATACAGGAGAATTCATCCCGCCTTCCATGTGTCCAAAATTAAACCTGTGTTTCATGCACCCATTAATCCGCCGGTCCCGGTCCCCCCCCCCCGCCGCGACTCGTAGATGGGGAACCATCTTATTCGGTTAACCGCATTCTGGACTCGAGAAGGAGGGGACGCGGATTCCAGTACCTGGTGGATTGGGAAGGTTACGGTCCGGAGGAGAGAAGTTGGGTTCCTGCTAGAGACATTCTGGATCACTCCCTGATCGATGATTACAATCGACAGGTAAGTCCGTCGAGGAACGCCAGGAGGCGTTCCTAGGGGAGGGGGTACTGTCACGGTTGATCAATTCACTGTCTCTCTCTCGTCCTGCGTGCTGTTGCGTGTGTGTGGGTGTGGCCGCTGATTATCATTGATTAGCGGCGCCAGCTGGTTCCACTTGTTTGTCCCTTTATATGTCAGTAACTGCTGTCTCATGTTGTCAGATTGTTGTGTGGTTTTCCTGGCGTGTTCCCTGTTCCCGTGTCTGTCATCTGGATTGTGGATTCCCTGTGTCTCTCGTCGTGTCGGTTCGTTTGGATACCCTTCACCTTCACTGGACCACAGAGCACCGTTTGGGATTACCACTGGATCACAGAGCACCACCATTGGATCACAGAGCACCACCACCTGTTGTCCACCGAGGTCCCTGCGTCACTTCAACATCCAGCGCTGGTGTCCGCTCGACCACTCTTCTGTGTTGTGTTACGTTTGTGTGTGTGTACCTATCTGATCGTTTGGAGATAATAAACAGCGTTTTTGCAATTGCATCCTGCCTCTGTCGTTCCGTAACAGTTAATGTATTTGTGATTTGAAGATTATATCATATTTCAGCTGATTTTACTGATACTGTGCATCAAATATTTTGTAAGTATTGTCTCAATGAATAAATTATAATATGTCCAATTCATTTGAAAGTATAAATTCTTTCATTTTTCTCAGTCAAACTGAGAAAATGTTTTCTACAATCATTTTTCGAATGTAATGCCCAGATCCATCTTCACCTCCTGCCTCGTTAATCTCCAAAGTGGGTTCTTCACAAATTTGGTCATCCTCCAAGTCTGGGAGTGCAAGATCTCTATTAAATGGAAAGGGATATTTTACTCATTTAATTTAAAATCATTGGGGAATATGTAGCTAGGAGTTTTAATTACAGTTAAAAACATATTTATTACCTTGCCATGTTGTGCAAAACAACACATGCACAGATTATGTTGCAGACTCTTTCTGGTTTCATTTTGAGCTCTGCATGCAGACAATGAAATCTTCGTTTCAGGACTCCAAAACACCTTTCAATAACATTTCTTGTTTTGGCATGGGCTGTGTTGTACCGAGCTTGAGGCACACTGACTGGATTTAAGAAAGGTGTGAGTAACCAGGGTTTTAGTGGATAACCAGAGTCACCCAAGAGCACACCCTGCAATTCTCCTCTCTCAAATGCATCATGAATTTGGGAATTCACTAAAATTCTAGAGTCATGGGTTGATCCTGGCCAACGAGCAACACAGTTGAGCACTCTTAGTTTGGCATCACAAATGGCCTGCACGTTAATACTGTGGTAGCCTTTCCTATTAACAAACAATGGCTCATGATGAATTGTAGGTGCTTGAATCTTAATGTGTGTTCCATCAATGGCTCCAACTACATTTGGAAATCCTGCAATGTTGAAAAAATCTGCCTTCACCTTGTTCAAGGTAGAGACATCAGTCGGATAAATTGGAAGTCTTCCTGACAGTGCACAGGCAACCCGATGAATAATTCTTGATGCTGTAGACTTGTGTACCCCAAATAAGTCTGCAGCTGTGTTTATAAAACATCCTGTGGCAAAGAAGCGTAGAGCTAGACATACTTGTAGCAGTGGAGGGATGCTAAAATTTCTTGAAGTTTCAGGCCTCAAATGCTCCTCCAAGTCAATTGCTAGTTCTTGTTTTACATGTCTAGGAAACCTTAGCTTCTCCAGCAGTTCCTTTTCAGAAAGGACTTCTAATGGGTTTGAACGGTCTTTGAAAACTCTTTCTCTTCTTTTTGCCCTTTCATAAAAGCAAATATTAAAATGTGCCATAGCGCAAGACAAAGTCGGGCCACTTTTGTGAATCTAGATCACTTGACAGTTTATTTGTTTCCATGGCAACATAGTTTGTAAAGGAAAGTTAGCCAAGGGGGAACCAGTCTTACTTTTTTGTCTTAAATTAGACCAGTCTAAAATGTTATGCAACTGACTTAAAAAGTAAATACCAGTCTTAAAGAAAAAAATGAGACGACTAACTTGCAAGACTAGTCTTAAATAGATTTATGCAACCGGCCCCAGGTTTGAAGAATGATTTATGATTGTATTTTCAAACACTAATAACACTATATCATTACAATCAACATCAATCTTGTGTTTATGAAGAGAATGAGTCAGTGTTTTAATATGATCATCATGTTTTAGGTGTAATATATGATCCCTGTCAATCAAACTGAACAGTCTGCATTCAGTCACTTAAATTATTATTTTTATTTTATATTTTTATTATTTAAATACCATCACCTTCTTTTGCAGAAGTGAAACTGTTGTGTTCCAGTCCAGATCATGTAACCGATCAAAGAGTGAGACTGAAAAGCCCATTTGCATTGTCAGGGTGGAGTGATTGTGATCTCTCAGAATAGAGCAGCTCTGTCTCCAGAGACCATGTTCAAACCCCAAGAGCTTTATTTGACATTTACTGCTACATCAACCTTCTGAAAAGCACCTGCATCTTCATCTGTTAGTTCAATGATGTTGTCAGACACAAAGTGAACTTGTTGAGAAGCTTTATTGAATGTTGCAGCAAACACAGCAGATTGAAAGATCACACACACACACACACACACACACACACACACACACACACACACACACACACACACACACACACACACTGTTTCAGTATTGAGTTGTAAATCACTACAGCTGCAGCACTAGACTCATGTGAATCCTGCCTGACACAGGACACTCAGATACGGCTCATCTTCAGGAGAGAAACATCAGCACTCAGAGCTCTTGTGGAACGAGACCTCATGAGGAGCTCCATCATGTGTTACTCTGCAGACGTACAGCTTTCCCTGTTCCCAGCGTGCTTTGCTGAGGGTCAGGACGCTACTGCGGCTGTAGCGGCCGTCCTGCTGGCTCTCTGCGCTGGTCAGAACCCCCTCGGTGACCTCTGACCCGTCCAGTGTCCAGCTCACCAGCGCCCCCTGTGGAGAGTAAGAGCTGAGCAGGCAGAGCAGTGCGGCTGATTCTCCAGAGATCTGCAGAGAAGAGGGCGGCAGCAGAGACACTGAGGGCTTCACTGTGGGACCAGCTGCAGGAGACAAACACAACACATTCACAAACACACACAAAACACACTGCACTGCACATTCACAGCATTTCAACAGGACTGAAGCAGCAGACATGAGGAATGCAGGAAAAATCTCCAGCATCTGATCCTTCATGTCATTCAGCTTCACTACAGCTCATATATATATATATATATATACAATATACAAAATACACAAATCACTATAAGCATTTAAATCAAACCTCATTAATCAAACTAAACATTGTAATACACTGAATGCTTTAATTTTAAGTTTTTATATCCCAAAATAAAGTGAATTTTTACTTAAGTGAGATATTCAACTCAAAATATAAGTCAGTTTCAAACAGAATTAAAACACAATTGAATCATATAGAAATTGTGCTTGTATTATAAAGCACTGAATTATAAGCACAACATGAGCAAAAGAGATTCAGTATCATTGACTGAACTACAGAAAGTAGCAACATTTACATTCTGATGTCAAATCTCTTTTTTACATGTATGATTTCTACAATAAAAGATCAACTAAATATGAACTCAGTGTAGAATAAATGAAGGAAAAACAAACATGTAATAAACTGAATAAACTCATAGTGACACACATTATGGAAATAAGTTTAGAATGTAATTTTTTGTTGTTGTTGAAAGGAATAATGCCGTTCTTTTGAATGAATAAACATGACAATATAATTTTTTAGATTAAATAATTATACAAAGATATAAAATTTACTTAAAGCCTTTATATATTTCCATTCTAAAAGTCTTTTTAATGCATTAAGCACATTACACATACACATTATAAAGCATGTATGATCACAATTGTAACTGCAGTTATAACACATTATAATATTATCTATTCACTGTTACACCTTAAGAAATTATAATACACTAAAACACATGATAAACAACCACTTAATATGTAACAAGGAATTTGCAAATATTTTAATGCATTTTAACTTTGGTTAGAATTATTTATGAAAAGATATAAGGCATTATAGTCTACATTATTATACATAAAGGCTTTAAGTAAAGTGTCGCCACAATATCTAATAATCATTATTATTAAAAAATGTTGTTCTTGTTTCAACTGTAAAACACTTTCTGAAATCTAAATTGTATTTTTTATTAAGTGATTAAATAGACAGACTTACCGATCACCAGTTTAGTTCCTCCACCGAATGTGTACCACAGTGATACAATCTAATGAAACGCTCGTACAAAAACCTCTATTCCACTCGAGTGAACACACACTCCAGCAGAGAGAGAGAAACAACACTTCAACACACTGATATTAGAAGATCCTCAGCTCTTCTCAACACTCACTCATTCAGATTTGACTAAATGCTTTCTGATATAACACTGTTTAAAGAAATATATTTGATGAGCTGTGACCTCTGAGGTGACCTTTGACCTCTTTGATCATGGATGATGTTGTGGAGTTTCTCATAATGATGCTTCTGTTCTTCATATGCAGATCAATCATCATGATTGACAGAAAAACCTGCAGCTTCACACTTCAATCTTCAGTGAGAATCTGTTCAAATAATGAGTTTATTGAATATTAGAGCCAAAGTCAATAGAAAGTGTGACAATGAAGATATAAAAGGTGTTTTGCATGTTCTACACAGTCAAGCATGTTTTCATATTCAAGGTCTGTTATAAAAGTATCTGGACTGGTTATGAATCTCCACACAAGATTCATTTTTGGGTGAACTATCCCTTTAATGTTTGTAAGGTGGTTTTGTAGGTGTTGCCCCATACTTCTACACAATAATTTAAGTAAGGCAACACAAGTGAACAATACAACATATAAAGTGCTTTTTTACTCAATACATGCCTTGCTTTCCCCATTACTCTGCGCTATTTTTGTTCTAACATATTTGATATGGGGTTTCTAACAGATTTTGTCATCCATAATCACACCCAAAAATGTATTTTCGTACACTCTTTCTATTTTAACATTATTATTGGTACTTTTACTTGTGTATCAGTTTTAAGATTGCCAAACAGCATAAGTTTGGTTTTATCTACATTTATCGCTAATTTATTTAAGTCAAACTGTTCTAGCCCCCAAAAAGAGGGGATCCTGAGAACGCCCTACTCGGGCCCACCGATGCAGGCGAAGGACGGAAGGAGTCGTGGTGCGAGAAAAGGACACAAACACCAAATACCGTATAAAAACCGAAGCTTTTATTTAGCCACACAATTAGTGTAAACAATGAGGTTCTGGGAAAAGAGGGGAGGGCAGGACGGACCAAAGCAAAGAAACAAACAAAAAACAAACCCCACCCATAATCTATGCTAACACCCTCCCAAACTAAATTTACTAACACACCAAAAACAGATTAAAACTTGTTAAATGTTCTAATCAAAATGTCAGTGAAGTTGTCTGAATATCATAAAGATCCGCACACAGGGTACCAACCAAACCAACAGCAGGAACAGAGAGAAAGAACTGATCCAAAACTGGGCTTTTTTAAAGAGCCCAGCCAGCTGCAGCCACTGACGAATGGGCGGAGTTCCAAGTCCCAATCAGCCGTTGAACCACCAATCAGCTGCCGGAACAGTCACAGAAGCCATCTTGCCTGTTAGAAAAAACACAAACACACAAACCACAAGCAATACAAAACAAAAAAAACGAACGTAACACAAACCAATTTTTTAACTTACTAATTTCTCCTGTGACCACCTCTAAAAAGCCGCTTAAGATTTTCCCCAGAACAGAAAATATTAGTATCATCTGCAAAAATCACAAATTTTAAGAGGTTAGTCACCCTACATATGTCATTTATGTACATAATAAATAATTTTGGACCCAATATTGACCCCTGTGGCACTCCACAGGTGATACCCAAGCACTCAGATCTGTAATCCCTGAACAAATCTGAACAAATTGAAGTCTGTTACTTATGTAGCTTTCCATAAGTTTCAGCGACCGCGCGGTTTCCTGTCTGCCGGCTGCGTCTATATGCTGTTAATTCAAAAGCTGTTTTCACAGCTGGTAAACGGTTGAGTGCGCACAGCGGGCTTGCAGTTTCCCCGCTGTGTTGCCGCGTTGGGTCCCTGTGTGCTTCAGCACGATAGAGAGAGTACTTTCTTCCTGAAAGAGCAACACGAGTGAAGATCGCGTCCTTTTCAGGATGACGTTTCACTCGTGTGTTTCTGGATGCGATCGTTTCCTGTCCTTATTTGACGGCCACGTTCATTGTTTCACATGCCTAATCAGTCGAGCGCCGTCGAGCGTCAGCTGACAGCGCGGGTTGTCACGGCAACCCAGCGCGCGTCATTCGGCGCTCAAGATGTGCGGTCAAGATCAAGACTCGCGTGCCTCTATGAGGTGAGTCCCTTTGCTTATTTCCCGATCTAGTTTCTCTTCTGGTGCACCAGAGGAGGGCTACTTTGGCGAATAACATTGGTGATCTGAGGGTTTCAGTGAGCACGAACCACTCACTCCTCTAGCGCATCGCAAACATGCTGAGACTGTGTTCGTGGTGGGTTTATGCTTTCTTAAGAGAGCATGACCACGTCGGCACGTTGTTCGCCTTGCCTGAAGGCTTGAGCGTCCAGCGTGCCGTGTGTCATCGAAGCGATGGCCACGTTCACTATCTTGCATGCCTGGTTGACGGCCACGATCACTGTTTCACATGCCTAATCAGTGTGTTGAGACTGGGTTCGTGGGTGGTTCATGTTCTCTCAGGAGTGCATGACCACGTCGGCACGTTGCTCGTCTCCCCTTTCTCGTAAAGGCTTAAGCCGGTCAGCGTGCCGTGTGCCGTCGAAAAGTCCGCACCATTCGGTTCGGCTATGCAATTTAGTTTGCACGCCGGCCTCCCAAGTTCAGGGGAGTCCACTTCACCCGTGTGCGGTCAGTGGATGCCCCTGTCTTGTGGAAAGATCTGCGTCCTGATGGCGAAGGACGCGATCGAGCCGGTCCCTCCTGCCGAGATGAGGTCCGGGTTTTACAGCCCCTACTTCATTGTACCCAACAAAGGCGGTGGGTTACGGCCAATCCTGGACCTGCGAGTTTTGAATCGGGCCCTGCACACACTCCCGTTCAAAATGCTCACGCAGAAGCGCATTTTCGAATGCATCCGTCCCCAGGATTGGTTTGCAGCGATTGACCTGAAGGACGCGTACTTTCACGTCTCGACACAGACCGTTTCTACGGTTTGCGTTCGAGGGTCGAGCAAGTCAGTACAAAGTCCTACCCTTCGGACTGGCCCTGTCGCCCCGCGTCTTCATGAAAGTCGCGGAGGCGGCCATTCTTCCCATGAGAGAACAAGGCGTTCGCATTCTCAACTATCTCGACGACTGGCTCATTCTAGCTCACTCGCAAGATGTGTTGTGCGATCACAGGGACATGGTGCTTCGGCACCTCAGCCAGTTGGGACTTCAGGTCAACTGGGACAAGAGCAAACTCTGCCCCGTGCAGAGGATCTCTTATCTCGGTATGGAACTGGACTCGGTCGACTGGACTGCGCGCCTCACGGAGGAACGCGTCCAGTCAATGCTCACCTGCCTCAGGTCCTTTCGAGGCAGGACAGCGGTTCCACTGAAACAGTTTCAGAGGCTCCTGGGGCATATGGCAGCCGCAGCCGCAGTAACGCCGCTCGGCCTGTTACATATGAGACCGCTTCAGCACTGGCTTCACGATCGAGTCCCGAGGTGGGCGTGGCAGAGCGGCACTCCCCATGGTCGGATCCTGCATTTCTTTGGGCTGGAGTGCCCTTAGTCCAGGTTTCCAGACATGCTGTGGTTTTTACAGATGCTTCTGCCATGGGGTGGGGGGCCACGTACAAAGGGCATGCAGTCTCGGGTCTGTGGACGGGGCCCCAGCTGCATTGGCACATCAACTGCCTAGAGTTGCAAGCAGTACGCTTAGCCTTGTGTCGCCTCAAGGGGCTTCTCAAACACAAGCACGTACTGGTCCGTACGGACAACACTGTGACCGTTGCGTACATCAACCGACAAGGTGGTCTACGCTCCCGTCGTATGTCGCGACTCGCCTCCCACCTCCTCCTATGGAGTCAGAAGCATCTGAGGTCGCTTCGTGCCACTCATGTCCCAGGGGAGCTCAACCGTGTGGCAGACAAGCTCACGGCTGCCTCCCCTGCCAGGAGAATGGCGACTCCATCCCCAGGCGGTTCAGCTGATTTGGAGTGTCTTCGGAGTTGCACAGGTAAACCTGTTTGCCTCTCCAGACACGACCCATTGCCAGTGGTTTTAGTCCCTGACCGAGGGTACCCTCGGCACGGACGCCCTGGCTCACAGCTGGCCCCGGGACCTGTGCAAGTATGCGTTTCCCCCAGTGAGCCTTCTTGCACAATCCCTGTGCAAGGTCAGGGAGGACGAGGAGCAGGTCCTTCTAGTGGCACTGTATTTGCCCACCAGGACTTGGTTCACGGAACGCATGCTCCTCACGACAGCCCCTCCTTGGCCGATTCCTCTGAGGAAGGACCTCCTTTCTCAGAGACGGGGCACTCTATGGCACCCGCGTCCAGACCTCTGGAAACTCCATGTCTGGTCCCTGGACGGGACGCGGAGGTTCTAGGTGATCTACCACAGGCAGTGGCAGACACCATCACTTCCGCTAGAGCCCCCTCTACGAGGCGCCTCTATGCGTTGAAGTGGAACCTATTCGTCGATTGGTGTTCCTCCCGTCAGGAGGACCCCCGAACTTGCCCGATCAGAGCCGTGCTTTCCTTCCTGCAAGATGGGTTGGAGCGAAGGCTGTCTCCCTCCACCCTCAAAGTGTATGTCGCTGCAATAGCCGCGCATCACGATGTGGTAGAAGGTAAGTCCTTGGGGAAGCACGACCTGATCATCAGATTCCTTCAGGGTGCTAGGAGGTTAAATCCACCTCGTGTTTTGCACTCTGTACCCTCTTGGGACCTAGCTCTGGTACTTGGAGCTCTTCAAAGTCTCCCTTTGAGCCTTTGTTGACAGTAGAGCTTAATATCCTGTCCATTAAGACAGTGCTCCTGTTAGCATTGGCCTCTTTCAAGAGGGTCGGGGATCTGCAGGCTTTTTCGGTCGACGAATCGTGCCTAGAGTTCGGGCCGGGCCTTTCTCACGTTGTGTTGAGACCCCGGCTCGGATATGTGCCCAATGTTCCTACCACTCCCTTCGCGGATCAGGTAGTGAACCTGCAAGCGCTGCCCCGGAGGAGGCAGACCAGCCTGCTTTTCTCTGTCCCGTCCGCGCCCTGCGGGTTTATATTGACAGAACGCAAAGCTTCAGGACCTCAGATCAGCTCTTTGTCTGTTATGGAGGCCAGCAGAAGGGGAAGGCTGTCTCCAAGCAGAGGTTAGCCCACTGGTTAGTGGATGCTATCACCCGAGCGTATGAGTCTCTGGGTGAGCCTTGTCCTCCCAGGTTGCGTGCTCACTCTACTAGAGGTGTTGCCGCTTCCTGGGCTTTGGCTCAAGGCGCCTCGCTGACAGACATTTGTAGAGCTGCGGGCTGGGCGACACCGAACACGTTCGCTAGGTTCTATAGCCTACGTGTAGAACCTGTTTCCTCCGGAGTACTCGCTACGGCCAGTGGTGCGAGGGAATAGGTTGTGTCGGCTTGCTACGCCACTCCGTGCCTCGGCCGGATACGTGCGTCTTTTGCTCCGTTGGCGCCCTACGTCGGTGAGCCTCGTGAGTTCCTCCATCACCCCTCCGGTGCCAGGCGTGGCGGACCGCCCGGCGCCAGGTCTGCTACCTCTATTAGGAGTTGCTAGTAGACTGGGTGTTTTCCAGTGGTCTCTACGGTGACCCATGATACCACGTGCAGTTCAGCCGTGTCTTCCCCTTGACAGACTCATTCTGTCGTCCCTGTTGAGTACGCTCCCACTTCCTTCATATTGGGACTACCTCAGGGACTGCCATATGTTCACTATCCCACTGGGCTAGTACATATGTGTATTCCAGACCTTCCTCAGGTAGGCTGGGCTTCCGCAGCGTTCCCTTCCCTTTTTTTTTACAGGTTAGGGCACGCTTCCCAGTGTTATCCATATCCACTGATTGGGTCTTGCGGAACAGCAGTGTGATTCCCTAGCTAGCTCCCGCAAAATTTCTGGAAACTGCTGCAGGGTAGCTTAGCTGGGCGCTGGAAGGGGCCAGCACCATGGCGTGTTATTAGGGATCCCAATTCGTCAGGGGAACTCCCCCGACGACACGTCGGAGTTCCCAGGACGAAAGGGAACGTCTCGGTTACGTATGTAACCCTCGTTCCCTGAGTACAGGGAACAGAGATGTGTTGTCCCTTCTCCATGTTGCTGTACCTTCGCGGAGGACTGGACACCGTTCGGCTCCTCAGCGAAAAGCATTGCGCAATGTTTACTTTCGCCTTTTATACCCGCGCTGGTAGGCGGGTCGCGGAATGCGCGTATTGCTTGCATGCCAATTTTCATTGGCTCGTTTTAATTCACTCGAAGGCAATTGGTCTCCTAGCGTGATCATAATCCGTCAGGGAACTCCCCGACGACACGTCGGAGTTCCCTGTACTCAGGGAACGAGGGTTACATACGTAACCGAGACGTTATCTATAGCACTGGTAATGTCTGCAATTAACTCCATTAATGCCATTGATGTAGATCTGTTTGACCTGAATCCATACTGACTATCAACTAATTCATGCTTCTCAATGAAATTATCCAATCTAATTACATACAATTTTTCTTATATTTTAGAGAACTGCGAAAGTAAAGACGCTTGCCTGTAATTCGTGAATTAATTTCTCTCTCCAGCTTTATATAGTGATATGACTTTAGCAATTTTCATTTTGCTGGGGAATACACCCGTTTTGAAAGACAAATTATAAACATAAGTTAATGGTTTAACAATTGCACCAATGACATCCTTAATTATAACCATATCAATATTATCTGTTGACTTTTTATTCTTCCATTTGCTAACAATTTCAATAATCTCTATTTCCTCAACTGGTTTCAAAAACATCGAGTTAGGGTTACTGTCTAAATAATCTACGGCCATCACGTCACCTTCAATCTGTGGACTTTTAATTTCCTCGGCCAGATTTGGTCCCACACTTACAAAAAAATATTAAACCCATTGACCGCATCATTCATGTTGCTTAAAGTCCTCTCATTATCCATAAAATACTGAGGGTATTTTTTATTCATTGATCCATTCCTGATAATATTATTTAGCACCTTCCATATACCCTTGATGTTATTTTTATTATCATTTAATATTTTATTATAATAATCTTTCTTACTTATCCGCATGATACTGGTCAACTTATTTTTATATCTTTTGTATTTGTTATCAGCTTCTATAGTTCTGTGTTTTATTAATTCTTTATACAAGGTGTTCTTTTTTTGCAAGCATTTTTTAAACCTTTTGTCATCCATGGTCTCTCTTTAAATTTGTGCTTTATGTTTGTGTTCATCATATAATGATTTAAAAGTGGTCAGAAATGTTGAATATGCATTACTGGTATCAGTCTCATCAATACAGTTGTTTACAATTATATGTAAGTAATTCACTTCTTAATGTATTTATTGATTCAACAGTTCTAAATCTCCTGTAACTAATCTCATTAACTTCCTTATAATTCACATGATCACAAACACACGTCATAAAAACTGGCAAATGGTCACTTATGTCATTTAGAAGCAACCCACTCTTTACACTATTTTCCATTCTATTTGTGAATATGTTGTCTATTAGAGTTGCACAGTGAGATGTTATTCTGCTTGGTTTGGTAATAAGTGGGAAAAGACTCATACTAAACATTACATCGAACATCAATAAATTCATCTGTCAGTTTATGCTTATTGGGATTTAAGAGATCTATATTGAAATCCCCACAAATGAACACCGCTTTGTGAACATTCTTAGTAAATAGTTTTTCCATACTATTCATGAACATTTGGATATTTGAACCAGTTGCTCTGTATACACAGCTTACAATTACATTTTTCTTTTTTTCCAATTTGATTTCAACCTTTATTATCTCCATCACATAATCAATATTAGTTGTCATATTTTTCACAATTTTATAATTTAATCTTCTATCTACATACAAAGCCACTCCACCTCCCTTTTATTCTCTCTATTAACATAATTCAATTCATATCCATTCAACTCATAATCAACACCCTTCTCAGAAGTAAGCCAGGTCACAGATATGGCTATCACCTGGAATGGATTGTTTAGAAGATTTAGGTATTCTTTGATGTATATAAATGTTTTATTAATATATTAGACATGACACAATACCTCCATTGCGGTAAAGAGTATCTTCAATTGCTACAAAGTGGTGTAAGAACCCGAGTGGCATAAGACTTGCAAAGCGCACGTTCAAAATGATCACGCTAACACAGATCCTCACGCACATTCAACCAGGGGACTGGTTTATAGCGGTGGACCTGAAAGATGCAAACACGTTCTGGACTACCTCGGCGACTAATACTTTCATAGCACAACTTTCTGTGTTCTGCGTCTTTTCCGTATGCGGTGGTTCCAGCTGTCTGACTCTGCCCTTTTATTGTGCTTGTGAACTTGGCTCGTCCCGCGGATTTATTCCGGATGCTGTGATTGTCTGTATAACCCGCTTGTAACAGCTGGTCTGATGTTGTATGCACCAGTACACTTGTTGCTTCATTATGTTGTATGCACCAATATAGGCCTACTTGTTGCTTCATTATTATCACTCCCTGTGACATATTGGTCCCGCGTCGGCTCGACCGTGTTTAAGGCGGTACTGAAGGCGCCGGTGCAGTTTTGGCAGTCTGCCAGCTTGATGCATGAGTGTTTCAACCAGGTCCAATCCCCGAACTTGATGAGGCGGGGCGATTCTTGTTTGTTGTATTCCCCTGCTTCGGCATGAGTAACATTTTTCTGTCAACTCTGCATATATCATTCGTGTTCGATATCACACATTTGTCGATGGAGCGGGTTATTTAGACCTAATGTTCTGACCGTGTTTGTGCAGGATAAAGCTTCAGAGGTTACAGGGACTGATGGCAGCTGTACACAGTACACAGGCTACACCGTAATTTAAATGCGGCAAATTTTAATGGACAGTAAAATAAAGGCAGAACATTGTGCAATCTGATATTATTTGATAGAACACCGGCACAGCATCTTCATATTGACGCAGGTCTAAACAAAGCCAGAGAACCGTAACTCAATATGACTGTTCCAGAACACAGCCAAGCAGTGGCGGCTGCGGGTCTTTCAAAGAGGGGAAGCTCATTTTCGGCCTACATCATAAAAATTGTCCATTTATTTATACAGGTCCTTCTCAAAAAATTAGCATATTGTGATAAAGTTCATTATTTTCCATAATGTAATGATAAAAATTAAACTTTCATATATTTTAGATTCATTGCACACCAACTGAAATATTTCAGGTCTTTTATTGTTTTAATACTGATGATTTTGGCATACAGCTCATGAAAACCCAAAATTCCTATCTCAAAAAATTAGCATATCATGAAAAAGTTCTCTAAACGAGCTATTAACCTAATCATCTGAATCAACTAATTAACTCTAAACACCTGCAAAAGATTCCTGAGGCTTTTAAAAACTCCCAGCCTGTTTCATTATTTAAAACCGCAATCATGGGTAAGACTGCCGACCTGACTGCTGTCCAGAAGGCCATCATTGACACCCTCAAGCAAGAGGGTAAGACACAGAAAGAAATTGCGGCGTGGCATGGAGGCAATCAGCCTGTGGCACTGCTGAGGTGTTATGGAGGCCCAGGATGCTTCGATAGCGGCCTTAAGCTCATCCAGAGTGTTGGGTCTTGCGTCTCTCAACTTTCTCTTCACAATATCCCACAGATTCTTTATGGGGTTCAGGTCAGGAGAGTTGGCAGGCCAATTGAGCACAGTAATACCATGGTCAGTAAACCATTTACCAGTGGTTTTGGCACTGTGAGCAGGTGCCAGGTCGTGCTGAAAAATGAAATCTTCATCTCCATAAAGCTTTTCAGCAGATGGAAGCATGAAGTGCTCCAAAATCTCCTGATAGCTAGCTGCATTGACCCTGCCCTTGATAAAACACAGTGGACCAACACCAGCAGCTGACATGGCACCCCAGACCATCACTGACTGTGGGTACTCCAGTGCTGCTTCTCTGTAGCCCAGGTCAGGCGCTTCTGCCGCTGTTTCTGGTTCAAAAGTGGCTTGACCTGGGGAATGCGGCACCTGTAGCCCATTTCCTGCACACGCCTGTGCACGGTGACTCTGGATGTTTCTACTCCAGACTCAGTCCACTGCTTCCGCAGGTCCCCCAAGGTCTGGAATCGGTCCTTCTCCACAATCTTCCTCAGGGTCCGGTCACCTCTTCTCGTTGTGCAGCGTTTTTTGCCACACTTTTTCCTTCCCACAGACTTCCCACTGAGGTGCCTTGATACAGCACTCTGGGAACAGCCTATTTGTTCAGAAATTTCTTTCTGTGTCTTACCCTCTTGCTTGAGGGTGTCAATGATGGCCTTCTGGACAGCAGTCAGGTCGGCAGTCTTACCCATGATTGTGGTTTTGAGTAATGAAACAGGCTGGGAGTTTTTAAAAGCCTCAGGAATCTTTTGCAGGTGTTTAGAGTTAATTAGTTGATTCAGATGATTAGGTTAATAGCTCGTTTAGAGAACCTTTTCATGATATGCTAATTTTTTGAGATAGGAATTTTGGGTTTTCATGAGCTGTATGCCAAAATCATCAGTATTAAAACAATAAAAGACCTGAAATATTTCAGTTGGTGTGCATTGAATCTAAAATATATGAAAGTTTAATTTTTATCATTACATTATGGAAAATAATGAACTTTATCACAATATGCTAATTTTTTGAGAAGGACCTGTATATAAATTCTGCCCTACGTCCCTTTTCAAGTAAATGCTCTGTGACCCTGTCGTACTAACTAGGCGTCTTTTCCAGTGACTTGACCAGTGTCTTCTCAATGGCCAGCAGAGCTAGGCTGCTTAAACGGCCTTGGCTCATTGTGTTAGGTTAAACTGCAACAAGGAATGTGGTGTATAATTGTGTGAAAAGTATGATGAATATTGGCTAGCAATTTCGCCAAGCAAATACCAAGAAATAAGTTGCAGCAGTTTGTCTTTCGACTACACTTGCAAAATCCGGCGATGGGACTGAGCTCAAATAGCTTCAGTGTCAGTGACTTTTTATAGTACTAAATCGCTGTCAATCAAAAGGAGATGCAGTCTTTCGACAGACCCTCCAATCATCACGCAGAAGCCCGGAGTCCAGCCCCGCCCACTCATCCGTTCACAACAGACCGTCCAATCATCACGCAGAAGCCCGGAGTCCAGCCCCGCCCACTTATCCATTCACAACAGACCGTCCAATCATCACGCAGAAGCCCAGAGTCCAGCCCATGTAAAAATGTAAAAAAAATGTAACCCAAAAAATGTCAATTCTGTCATAATTTACTCACCCTTAAAGGTGCATAGCGCAGGTCTCTGGGTTTTTGCAGAACTATGCCCCCTCTGGCAACAAGCAAAACTGCAACCAGAGGTGTGCACGCTCATGGACCACACGTACACGCACGCTTGCACGAGCAGTTCATAACCAAAGGAGCATCAGCCGCACAAATCTTTTGTTTACAGTCATAATGTCTTCAGAGGTAATAAAGTTATAAATCTGCAAGTCATTTTAAATATATGAAAGGAAAGGCATTTGAGTAAATTACACACTTATGTGTGAGGGGAAAACGGGGGTAGTAGAAAACTTCGGTTTTTGTTTCCATCTATCTCCATGTTGAACTGTTTTATGTGTTTACTGTATCCACTTATGATTGTATTATTATGGAAACACGTTCATGAACAATGTAAGTTATTACTTTGTAAAAGCTCAAAATAATAATCATACCATACACAGTTGGTCAACAACGTACACTCAAATGTCTCGGTAATAAACAATAAAATGGCACTATGACGTTACCGTATAGTTAGCATCTTTTATGGGATATGTTTTATGTTTCATGTTGTACTATTCTTCCGAAGACAATTCCTAGTTTATGAACCTGTTCACTGACAATGGTAGTAAAACCAATTCTGATTGTACATTTATCTAGCTTACGCTAAAGCATTAAGTTACACATTTTACGCATCGTCATTTGTTGTCATAGATTTGCCGTATCAGACATTAGAGACTGGGCTATATCTTACCGTTTTATCAAGAAAAAAGCCAACTGAGGATCCCGTTTGAGCCCTAGAGCAGACCGGAGATCTCTCCATTTGTTGAAAGCCTTCCCGAGGTTGACTCTCGTCTTATTCCGACGCCTGTCTGACTCCAATTTGGCCCTTTTGGTGGCACTACACAAAAGTTTTCTTTTCTTTGTCTTACGTGGAGTTTGCGTTGGGGTTTGGAATGGACTACAAGCCGGTCTCTTTGAATCCATCTTCTACTTTTGTCGCTCGAGTTGTCTTCGCTGATACAGAGAATGGCGGCGAATACACAACCCTGCCAGACATAGCCTGGTGAGCGTGAACGCGCATGACGTCACGCCCAGTGATTCCGTCCCGAATCCCTCTTATTTATTTTACTGTACAGGGTTATAGAGGCAATCACAGTGATCAGAGAAGGGCTCATTCAGCCCATCAGGCAATTGTTTAAGCATGTATTGGTTAGAAAAACGGGTATTTTTAACATGAAATGTTGCGCTATGCACCTTTAAATTGTTCCAAACCTGTAAGACGTGTTCATCTTCAGAACAGGCTTAATTTTTTTTAATGAAATCTGAGATTTCTGTCCCTCCATTGACAGTCTACGCAACTTCCACTTCACCGCTTCTGTAAAGTTGATAAAAAAGATTGTAAAACTAATCCATATGAATAGATTTAATCCAAATTTTCTGAAGGGACTCTATCGCTTTATATGATAAAAATAATTAATTTAGGCTTTTGTTCGCATATAAACATTCATCAACTCACACACACCAGATATGGTAAGATGATGCTAAAGCATGTTTGCTTGACTTGCGAGAACCAATGAGGTTAATTCTTGTGTGTCAAGCAGGTTCGGTTGAAAAAAAGAGAGCCTAAATTCAGTCTGTTCATAAAGCAATCATGTCTCTTAAAGGGGGGATGAAATGCTATTTCATGCATAGTGAGTTTTTCACACTGTTAAAGAGTTGGATTCCCATGCTAAACATGGACAAAGTTTCAAAAATTAAGTTGTATGTTTGATTGAGTATTTCTGTTCTCAAAATACTCCTTCCTGGTTGTCACAAGTTTCGGAAAGTTTTTTTCGAGTATGGGAGTGTATGACATCAGATGCGCCGGAATTTCCTCATACGGTCCTAAGGGCACTTCTCTCGGAAGGGCGCGCGCGCAGCTGTAGAGCGATGGCCGTAACTTATGCCCATCAAAGCGCTGTGCATCGGCTGCGCTGCAATATGTCACCAAAGAAGTGTGTTTTCAGTTGCCAAGGCAAGACAACACTGCACAGATTCCCAAAGAACCACGCGTTAAGGGACCAGTGGATGGAGCAGTCCCAACACTAAAGGTTAACGGTCTTGCGTTGGAACTGCAGGCGGTGAGTAGAACTGCTTCAAATATCTGTGTGTGTCTATCGGCGTGTAACTTAAGCACAGCAAGTAGGCTAAACAACATGATCACGTATAGTTAATGTATCTATGGAGCATGCGATGTATGGTGTGTGTTTGTTTAAATACATTTGTTTAGGTGGCTACTGTAGGTGTCTGTTTATTGTAAAACCAAATCATGTCTTCATAAACCACGAGTAGACACACACAAATGTTCTAAAACTCGCGCATGACATGGTGTTATAAAAACACAGCGCTCAAGTTCAAATCATTTATAATTGTAAAAAACACTCGAGACCTTGTGTTTTCCTCCCATTTCACTGCCCATCTCACGTTTTTGTTAGCAAAAACGCGTTCTGTATGAACGCGCCCTTAGTATTGTTTAGATCCTTGTTCTGCAGGGATTACTATTTGATTGTAGTCTAGCAAGGTGATTATTATGAAATTCTTGTTTCAAGTAAAGAATCACATTTTGGTATTTAATTATTTATTTAATTCTTTATTTATAGAGCACATAATGCATTTCAAGACAAAGGTGTAACCGGTTCTTTTTCTTGGCAGCAAACGTTTTCCGCCTCAGTCGGCATCAAACTACACTTTCCACATGTACACCTTTAAAGAAAAAAAAAATACGACGAAATAATGTGAAAATTAGTAATTTACAATAACCGCTACGCAAATATAAGTTATGCAGTTCCAGTACACACCACATAGAGACGTCCTGCTGTAGTCGTTGCTGCTGCTGCTCGTCATCAGTTTCAGCCTCGGGATCTGATTCTGGATCAAAAATGTATGGCTGAATTTGATTGTTAGCCATTGTTTGTTTTAGGATGTCACAGCTTCCAGACACTCTCAACGTAAAAGCTTCGAGCGCTCGTGATTATTTAGCTCCGCCCACACGGCACGCATCCACCCGCTCGGCTTTTTCCGGAAAGACTCGGTACAGCCTATCTTTCTTTTTTAAATATAATAAAACTAAAGACTTTTTGGAGATATGATGGATGCAATATTACTCTATAGGTACTCAATATTAACATGAGATTGACTGAAACTGAGTGTTTCACCCCCCCTTTAAGAAAATGTGGATTAAATTGCTCCATTATTTTGGAGTTATTTTTACAATCTCATTATGAACTTTTTGAAGTGTCAAATTGTTAGTTGCGTATCTGTCAATGGAGGAACAAATCTCTCAGATTTCATTAAAAAATATCTTTAATTTGTGTTCCGAAGATGAACGAAAGTCTCACCGGAACGTCATGAGGGAGAGTAATTAATGTAAGTAATTACAGAATTTAAATTTTTGGGTGAACTATATAACTATATATATATATATATATATATATATATATATATATATATATATATATATATACATTTACATTCTGATGTCAAATCTCTTTTTTACATGTATGATTTCTACAATAAAAGATGAACTAAATATGAACTCAGTGTAGAAATAAATGAAGGAAAACAAACATGTAATAAACTGAATGAACTCATAGTGAGACACATTATGGAAATATGTTTAGAATTGTATTTCATTTTTGTTGTTGTTGAAAGGAATAATGCTAATCTTAAAATAATATTGTTGTTTTAGATAAAATAACTATACAAAAATATCAGTAACACTTTAATTAAAGCCTTTATACATATTGAATTATAAAATTATTTTTAATGCATATTGTTTTACACATTATTTACATTTACATTTAGTCATTTAGCAGACGCTTTTATCCAAAGCGACTTACAACTGCAGACTAAAGCAAGCGAGTCATCGTGAAGAGGGAAGAACAACGCAAGAAGTGCTCAAAATACAAAGTTCAGGCATTGCTCAGAGGAGCAAAAACCAGACAAGGGAGGATTTAAAGGAGAAGGAAAGTTTTTTTTTTTTTTTTTTTTATGCTAAGTGCTCACGGAAGAGATGAGTTTTCAGTTGTGTTTGAATGCTGTCAGGGATTCTGCATTCGGGACGAGGGTGGGGAGATCATTCCTCCAGCATGGAGCCGTGAATGAGAGTGTTCTGGAGAGTGATTTTGTGCCTCTCTGAGATGGTGCCACGAGCCGTCGCTCATTTTAATTACTCAATTTATATAATCATTAACTGTTGCATTAGTAGTAACAAAATCATTATTTACATTTATTTAATACTATTTTTTTTTTTTACACGTGTGTGTCCGCTACTTTGCCTTGCAGACTCTGCTCCGCCACACAAGCTCTGCAACAAGTGATCAGAAATCAAGAATCAAAAACTGCTGTAATAACTCTGCTTAAAATGACAACATTATGACAACAAATATATGTTTTATTAATATTTTTTGTCCCTGTAACATCCAAACAAGATTTAATGTTAGATCTGTCATTTATGTGATCAAAAGACTACTAAATCATAGACAAATAAAATCTAAAAATTAACTTGTTATGCAAATTTTTATGTAAATTAGTAAAATAAGCATTTATGTGTGTAATGTAAAGTGTTGACAAAAGCTGAGGCCAAATCGATGACATTATAGCACACACACAACACACACACGGCTATCTGGTGTGTTTTGATCTGGAAGATGTATTTTTAAGAGTTTCATCTGCCATACTGTACGTCTGTAAAATGTCCCGTCAAATATTAAACACACACTTAGGAAACGTCTATGTTGCATTTGATTACGAGTGAATCCTTTTCTTTAAACAAACGTTTATCAGATGTTTGTACACAGTTAAAGCAATACTTTCAAGAAAACGATGTTTAACAAATCTTGAGAAGTGTGTGTTTTTAATGAAGCACGACTGGTAGCTATATGAAAATGAAACGTTTTACAGCAACTTAATATAATTAATATATCAATATTTAATATTAATGTCTTCAAATCAATAGTTTCCACGTCAGTTGTTAAATAAGTGCAATTTAAATATTAATAATGACTGAATCAATAATATGTATGATTCTGTCAATAGACTCTTCAGAAATGTGTGTATAATAGCTTGGCATTTCGCAACATGAGGACGTTTTTGGAAAATGTGTGTGTGACTGATCTACAGTCTTCAGGATAATGATTTAAATAGCGAGAGTCACTTTGCATTGTCAGCACATGCTTCAGTGCTCTGAGAGTGTTTATAGTGCTGTGAGTTTAACACTTCATGACTGAGAGCAGAACACACACACTCTTCATCATCACACACGACTAAACTACAACAATGAACACAATCAACATCTTCATCTGGACCATTGCACTGTTTATTCAAGGTTTGTGTAATACAGTTCCCTTTCGTTGTCACTCCGAGTTACGTCGGATGACGACGAATGGGGTTTCGCTTAGAAAGCCTATCAACTTCGAGTATTACAAAACGAGCCAATGGCAAAGAAATGCCATGGGTCTGCGGAATTTGCATGACGTAACTCCGCCCCACCTCGTGGGTATAAAAGGAGGAAGTCTCGCAACATGCAGATATGTTTTCGCTTCGGAGCCAAGTTAATCCTTCGTTCCACAAGCCATCTCTGAACTGTCAGCTTTTACAGACGAGCGAGATTCTCTGGTGTTGGTGTGACGGCGATCTCCCGGCGAGTGCGCACTTCCTGCCTATCTGTGCTGTGGTTTGCCAGCGAGTGTGTTTCTCCCCGGGCGCTTCAACACTCTCAGAGTTTCTTTTCTCTCACAAAAAGAGCTTGCACGGGCACGTCTTTTTAAAGATGCACCGCCCGTGCACTTCTGGTTGCGGTAGACTGGTTGCCGACTCTGATGGGCACGAGCGCTGCATAGTGTGTTTGGGCTTTGATCACGCTAGAGCAGCGCTCGTGGATGAGTCATGTTCTCACTGCGGGAACATGACCATCGCAACACTACGATCGAGGCTCCATGATCTCGCAAGAGTGAGGGTCCCCTCATCCACACCCCGATCTAGTGTCTCCTCGAGAGGCCCTACTTCGGCTGGTGGCCAGGGTGATCTGAGGGTGACGGTTTGGAACAAAGCGCCGACTATACGTCCGTGCCCAGCCGCACCCTCTCCAGTGTTGCAACCCGCGAGCGTTCAGGGGATTTCCGCGGGTCCATCTTCTGATGCCCCGCGGATTTCCTTTGGCGCTCCAGAGGAGGACGCTATGTCTATTGCAGCATCACAAGGTGGGTCTGATTCTTTTGGAAGTGAAGACTCGGCACAGCTGCCACCTTCCGGTGTGCATACGGTTGCGTCCGAGTCGGATCCAGAGATGACGGCCATGCTTGCCCGGGCCGCCGCGAGCATCGGACTAGAGTGGTCCCCTCCACCCTGTCCTGAGCGCTCGCGGTTGGATGATTGGTACTTGGGTAAGGCCGCGGACCCCCGTCCGCGGCAAACCCCAATACCTTTCTTCCCGGATGTGCATGATGAGATCTCGAAGTCCTGGAAGACTCCCATGTCTTCCCGTGACCGCTCGTTGATTTCATCCGCCTTTCCTCCCCTCGATGAGGCGGCTGTCCGTGGGTACACTGGGCTCCCCCCGGTTGAACGCTCTGTGGCGATGCAGCTGTGTCCCCAGAGCGCTTCTTCTCGTGGTGAGCCTAAGCACCCATCCAAGGCCTGTAGGTACTCGTCTACATTAGTGGCGAAGTCCTACAGAGCGGCGGGACAGGCAGCCACCTCTTTGCATGCCATGGCCATTCTGCAGGTCTACCAGGCCCAGATGCTCAAGGACATGCACGAGGGTAGGACAGACCCAGGGCTCTTCAATGAGCTGCGCGCCGCCACCGACCTCGCTCTCCGAGCGACGAAGGTGACCGCACGCTCCCTGGGTTTGGTGATGTCCACAGCCGTGGTCCAGGAGAGACACCTGTGGCTGAACCTCGCTGATATGCGGGATGCCGAGCGGTCCCGTCTGCTCGACACCCCCATATCACAGGCCGGCCTTTTCGGCGGTGCAGTCGAGGACTTCGCCCAACAGTTCTCGACTGCTCAGAAACAGACTGAGGCGATTAAGCATATTCTGCCCCGACGGCCCGCTGCTGCCTCCACCCAGCCGACCGGGCAGAATCCTCAGCCTGTTCGCCGCCGAGGGCGCCCTCCTGCGGTTCCCCCCCCTCCCGCCCGGCCCAAGCAGCAGCCTCCACCCGGGCCCGGTCGCGGAGGAAGCCGTAAGAAGGCGCCCCAGCCCTCTCCTGCCCCGCCCCCCGCTAAACGCCGGGCTAAGCGGCGCTCCTGAGACGGGCTGCTCAGGGATGATGGTCACTTCTCAGGAGATGGTAGCAGGACCACTCCTTCCCCCGGTGGAGGGCCGGGGGAGAATCTTTTGTTCTCCACTCCCCGCTGCTCACCCACGGGTGGGCAGCACCCTAATGTGGTTAAAGAAAGAAGTGACATGTTCATCCCTGAGCACACAGAGTTCTCGGACGACACGGTGCGCCGCCTCCGAGCCGTGCACCCCTCGTCCCCCTCTGTTCCAGAGCCGGATGACAGCACGCGCCGTCCCCGGACCGTGCAGCTCTCATCCCCCTCTGTCGCCAGCCCCCTGGCAGAGCAGACCCCCGTGGAACGTTCGTCCTTCCCTGGTCTCCTCTGTCAGGACGCGGTCAATGACTACGCCCCGACCCTGGGCCGCTATGCCGTCCACGTCCGGGACAGTCATTCCGCCTCGCTGCCCCACCGACGGGAAGTCTGTGGTTCGCATGACCCCGCTGGTACAGTTTTTGGGAGCCTGGCTAGAGCTTCCCCGCCTGTCCCGCTGGGTCGCCCGAACGATCAGGCTCGGCTACGCGATTCAGTTCGCGCGGTCTCCTCCCCGCTTCAGGGGAGTTCGCTCCACTATGGTCGGTGGCAATGCCCCCATCATGAGAGCGGAGGTTGCTACCCTGCTGGCGAAGGGTGCGATCGAGACTGTCCCTCCAGCCGAAATGAGGTCCGGCTTCTACAGCCCGTACTTCATTGTCCCGAAGAAATCCGGTGGGTTACGGCCAATCCTGGACCTGCGCGTGCTGAACCGCTCCCTTCACAGGCTGCCGTTCAAGATGCTCACTGCCAAGCGCATTTTCGAATGTGTACGGCCCCAGGATTGGTTTGCAGCGATCGACCTGAAGGACGCCTACTTTCATGTCTCCATTCTCCCTCGACACAGGCCGTTTCTACGGTTTGCTTTCGAGGGGCAGGCATATCAGTACGCGGTTCTCCCATTCGGGTTAGCCCTGTCTCCTCGCGTCTTCACGAAGGTCGTCGAGGCAGCCCTTGTTCCTCTTCGGGAACACGGGGTTCGCATCCTGAACTATCTCGACGACTGGCTGATTCTAGCTCACTCTCGGGATCAGGTTTGCGAACACAGGGACCTAGTGCTCCGGCACCTAGCCCGTCTGGGCCTTCGGGTCAACTGGGAGAAGAGCAAACTTTGCCCCGTGCAGAGGATCTCTTTTCTCGGTATGGAAATCGACTCGGTCGCCATGTCCGCGCAGCTTACGAGCGAGCGCGCGCAGTCACTGCTGACTTGCCTGAGACAGTTCGAGGGCAAGAGCGCGGTTCCACTGAAACTTTTTCAGAGGCTCCTGGGGCATATGGCATCTGCAGCCGCGGCAACGCCGCTCGGATTGCTTCATATGAGACCGCTTCAGCTTTGGCTTCGCGACCGAGTCCCGAGGTGGGCATGGCAACACGGCACCCTTCGAGTACCAGTTACTCCGACCTGCCGTCAGACCCTCACCCTGTGGGCGAACCTCAGCTTTCTACGGGCCGGAGTGCCCCTGGAACGAGCTTCGCGGCATGTTGTTGTATCGACAGATGCCTCTTCCACGGGCTGGGGCGCCATGTGCAATGGACGTGCTGCCGCGGGCTCCTGGAGAGGACCCCAGCGCCTATGGCACATCAATTGCCTCGAGTTGCTGGCTGTACGTCTTGCTCTGCGCCGCTTCCGGGCCGTGCTCAAGGGCCAACACGTACTAGTCCGATCAGACAATACCGCCACTGTAGCGTACATCAACCGTCAAGGTGGTCTACGCTCCCGCCGTATGTCGCAACTCGCCCGCCACCTCCTCTTATGGAGCCAGAAGCATCTGAGGTCGCTTCGTGCCATTTTTATCCCCGGAGCTCTGAACTGTGCAGCCGACGAGCTCTCACGGTTTCAACTCCTCCCGGGAGAGTGGCGGCTCCATCCCCGGTCGGTTCAGCTGATTTGGGACCAGTTCGGGGACGCACAGATAGATCTGTTTGCCTCCCACGACTCGACCCATTGCGCCCAGTATTATTCCCTGACCGAGGGCACGCTCGGCACGGATGCTCTGGCGCACAGCTGGCCGCAGGGCCGCAAGTATGCGTTTCCCCCAGTGAGCCTTCTTGCGCAGACCTTGCGCAAGGTCAGGGAGGACGAGGAGCAGGTCATGCTGGTTGCGCCGTACTGGCCCACCAGGACCTGGTTCTCCGAACTGGTTCTCCTCGCGACAGCACCTCCCTGGCCCATACCTCTGAGGAAGGACCTCCTTTCTCAGGGACGGGGCACCCTATGGCACCCTCGTCCCGATCTTTGGAACCTCCACGTGTGGCTCCTGGACGGGACGAGGCAGGTTTGAGTACCCTACCACCCCCGGTGGTGGCTACCATCACTTCCGCTAGAGCTTCGTCCACGAGACATCTCTATGCGTTGAAGTGGAACCTCTTCGTCAGCTGGTGCTCTTCTCACCGAGAAGACCCCCGGAGATGTTCGATTAGTGTCGTGCTTTCCTTCCTACAAGATGGGTTGGAGCGAAGGCTGTCTCCCTCCACCCTAAAGGTCTATGTCGCCGCCATTGCCGCACAGCATGACCTTGTTGAAGGTAAGTCTTTGGGGAAGCACGACCTGATCGTCAGGTTCCTGAGAGGAGCGAGGAGACTGAATCCTCCTCGCCCTCCTCTCGTTCCCTCTTGGGACCTCGCAGTGGTGCTAACTGCCCTGCGGAGTGCTCCCTTTGAGCCTCTGCAATCAGTGGAGCTTAAGTTCCTGTCAATGAAGACAGCGCTCCTGGTGGCACTGGCCTCCATTAAGAGGGTAGGGGACCTGCACGCATTCTCCGTTGACGAAGCGTGCCTGGAATTCGGGCCGGCTTACTCTCACGTGATCCTGAGACCCCGGCCTGGATATGTGCCCAAGGTTCCCACCACTCCCTTCCGGGACCAGGTGGTGAACCTGCAAGCGCTGCCCCTGGAGGAGGCAGACCCAGCCTTGGCACTGCTCTGTCCAGTACGTGCGCTCCGCACCTATGTAGACAGAACGCAGTGTTTCAGGACCTCAGACCAGCTCTTTGTCTGTTATGGTGGGAAGCTGAAGGGAAAGGCTCTCTCCAAGCAAAGGTTGTCTCACTGGATAGTGGACGCCATTGCTTTGGCATACCAGCAGCAAGGTCGACCGTGCCCCCTTGGTGTGACTGCCCACTCCACCCGGAGTGTGGCGTCCTCTTGGGCTCTAGCGCATGGCGCCTCGCTAACAGACATCTGCAGAGCTGCAGGCTGGGCGACACCTAACACTTTCGCCAGATTTTACAATCTCCGAGTGGAGCCAGTCTCCGCCCATGTACTGTCTTTTTCAAGCTAACATGGGAGCTGTTAAGTGTCTCGCTTGCTCGCCATTCCACTCCACGGACTGGATACGTGCGATATTCTCCTCAGGTGAGCTTCTCCGAAAGCCCTGAGTTCCTCCAGCACTTCTGACGTCGGCGCCAGTGTCTATTGCCTGCGCGTCGGCTAGGTGCCTCCCGTGTGCATGGTCCCTCCCCTGAGCGACCCCCACATGTGTATTTCCACTGTAAGCCTCTCTCGAGCATGTGTCTTTCCCTTGGCAAGCCACCTTGCCACCCCTGGGGTTGAAATATTCCACCTGCGGCTGGACACCCCAGTGTTCTCCATATGCATCCTTCGGGTCATATGTGTATTCTCTAAGTCCCCCCCTCTGGGTTGGCAATAATTGCATATTTCCGCTAAAATTGTGGGATATGCTCCCCAGTGTACCTTGGTATTCCTGTGCTAAATAGGAGTCCTTCGTCCGTGCTAGTCTCACGACAGGGATCTCAGATTTACGCAGGGCGCTGGAAGACAGCTGAGAAGGTGGCGTGATTAGACTGGTAACCCCATTCGTCGTCATCCGACGTAACTCGGAGTGACAACGAAAGGGAACGTCTCGGTTACGTATGTAACCCTCGTTCCCTGAGTAGGGAACGGAGACGTTACGTCTTCCTGCCACTTTCCGCTGTTCGCGGGGATCGCCTGACCTCGGTTTTGGCTCCTCAGCGAAGAAACATATCTGCATGTTGCGAGACTTCCTCCTTTTATACCCACGAGGTGGGGCGGAGTTACGTCATGCAAATTCCGCAGACCCATGGCATTTCTTTGCCATTGGCTCGTTTTGTAATACTCGAAGTTGATAGGCTTTCTAAGCGAAACCCCATTCGTCGTCATCCGACGTAACGTCTCCGTTCCCTACTCAGGGAACGAGGGTTACATACGTAACCGAGACGTTTTTACAACAATTATTAGTTATCTTAAAATGTGAAATATATATATATTAATCATTTTTGTTTGTGTTTTCTTTCAGAGTGTAGAGGACAGATCACTGTAACTCAGAGTCCATCAATATCAGCAGTTCAACCAGGAGAAGAAGTCAGAATAAACTGTAAAACCAGCAGTAGAGTGTATGGTGGTGATCGTATGGCCTGGTACTCACAGAAACCTGGAGAAGCTCCTAAACTCCTCATATATCTCACATCAACCCGTAATACTGGAACTCCATCTAGATTCAGTGGCAGTGGATCTGGCAGTGATTTTACTCTGACCATCAGTGGAGTCCAGACTGAAGATACAGGAGATTATTACTGTCAGAGTTATCACTGGATCAACAGTAAAGATGTGTTCACACAGTGATAAAGAGTGGTACAAAAACCTCTGTCAGTCAGACGTCACAGTGACTGCACTGATACAGCTGAGAGAAACTGCAGCTGCTGATGGAGGATCACAAACTACACAATATCAAACCTTTCACACACTTTATTCATTTATTATGATGTAAGAAAACATATAACATATAATCTAATATACCTTACTAACTGGACTAAAATGTGGAGAAAATGTAAGTAATGCTTGACCCTGCAAAACTGGCGCAGTGGATAAGACACATGCCTTTTGGTGTGAGAGACCCGGGTTCGAATCCACTGTGAGACACCAATGTGTGCAAGACACTGAACCCCTAGTCGCTCCAGAGGCGTGCGACCTCTGAAATTTAGCAATTGTAAGTCGCTTTGGATAAAAGCGTCAGCTAAATGTAAATGTAAATATTATTTTATTTACTGTAGGAAAATCAATCTCTTTAATTGCACTTCCACACTTCTCCACTAGAGCGTCACATGTCTTTTACATCATGGCTAATGTAGTAGTACACACACCCATACTACACACACTCATACTACACACACGCATTCTACACACACTCATACTACACACACTCAAACTACACACACTCATACTACACACACTCATACTACACACACGCATACTACACACACTCAAACTACACACACTCATACTACACACACGCATACTACACACACGCATACTACACACACGCATACTACACTCACTCATACTACACACACGCATACTACACACTCATACTACACACTCATACTACACACACGCATACTACACACTCATACTACACACTCATACTACACACACGCATACTACACACTCATACTACACACACGCATACTACACACACGCATACTACACACACGCATACTACACACACACATACTACACACACTCATACTACACACATGCATACTACACACACGCATACTACACTCACTCATACTACACACACGCATACTACACACTCATACTACACACACGCATACTACACACGCATACTACACACTCATACTACACACACACATACTACACACACGCATACTACACACACGCATACTACACACACTCATACTACACACACTCATACTACACACACGCATACTACACACACTCATACTACACACACTCATACTACACACACGCATACTACACACACGCATACTACACACACTCATACTACACACACTCATACTACACACACGCATACTACACACTCATACTACACACACTCATACTACACACACGCATACTACACACTCATACTACACACACTCATACTACACACACGCATACCACACACTCATACTACACAGACACATACTACACACTCATACTACACACACTCATACTACACACACACATACTACACACATGCATACTACACACACTCATACTACACACACTTATACAACACACACTCAGACTACACACAGGCATACTACACACAGGCATACTACACACACTCATACTACACACACTCATACTACACACAACACACTCATACTACACACACTCATACTACACACACTCATACTACACACAACACACACTCATACTACACACACTCATACTACACACGCTCATACTATATAGATGTTTGAGCAGTCGTGAAGTAATTAGTTATTCAGAATAATATCTACTCAAGAGAGTGTGTGATTTCAGACACAGTCCATGCGCTCGATACACTAAACAATCTGAGTTACTGTGAGCCTCCAATCATAAAAGCTGTGTGTGTTCAAGCTTATGCAGACCTGCCAACCTTGTAATTTTTTTTTTGAGTAGCATCAGCGGGTTGTCATATTTTTTGAGACAATGCAAGACACACACAAACACATACCTATCTTCATAATTCTAGTTTTGACTTCTAAAGTTTTAAAATTTAGCTAGCAATTTAGCTATTGCAGTGAAAGTCCAAAATTTCAATACTCCTCAAAACCATTTTTTATTCATGATTAATATTGCATTGCATATAATGTGTGCTGGTCAACTAGTCTACAATAAAGAAACCCCTAGAAAACAGTAAAAAACAACAACAAATAGATTTGTACATTTAAGATCGGCTACTTAATTTATTATTCCAATATCCAAATATGATACTGTAAATCACACAGAAAAAATGACTTTTATTTGAGACGTGCTGCCTTTGCATGTGAACATTGTACATTTTAAACAGGACACGCATTAGCTGAATAAACGTTAGCCAATACAAACATATTTATAGAAAATAGTTGACAATGAATAGACAGGAGTCCTGTCACATGACCAATAATAGCAAAACGAATCACTTATTCTAAAAAGAATATCAAGTATAAGTTTCGATGACTCCGAAATATGGGGCTGTGTTAACAGTAAAACATCTGTCTTTTAACGAATTTTAAAAACACGGATGGATAATACAAAATGCTTTGACATTTTGACAGAAAAAAAACACAACCAAAAACAAAATTTAAACTTAGCCCATCAATTTACAATTATCTTCTCTCTCTGTGCGCGGTCTGTTTGTGTGAGAGAGCTCACGCAGCACTGATACAACGGTACTTTTTAATCCATAAGTAACTAATGCGCTAGTTTTCACACAAAATAATTATGTAACATGATTAGGTACTTTAGTTATTATTAACACAATAACGTAACACATGCAGACTACATTTCTCAACACTGAGAATGAATAAATAAACGCCTGTTTCTCCAGACTCACGTTTATCAGTAATCCACAAATCACAGCACTTTCATAATCACTAAGCCACAGCGATTTTAATTTTATTTAGATTTATTGTTCATCAATAAATAAGCATTTTATAATTTGCATGGCTGAATGATGTTTTCCTCTTGTCTGAGTGACCATGAATGACGGAGTATTTTAAAATAATCCATGCGATCACTCCCGTATGATCATCGAATCCAGATTAAGTTAACTAAAAACAATATTTCAACTTTCCACATCCACCCCAGCCCGTTTACCTTCAGGAGTCAGAAGTGCTGTGACTATCAGTGTTGCCAGATTGGAAATGTCCAATTATCGTACTAGAAGTTCAAAATTATCGTATTTGGAAGAAAATTATCGTACACGATGTAAACGTACAGAATACAGCTATTTATCTAGACCAGTGGTTCTCAACCCGCGTCACAAATGCTGATGCGGTCCATGATGCTGACCACGTAAAAAATAAATAAAATAAAAATAAATAAATAACTTATAGTTTTACAATTCATATTTCATTATTGTTTTTTTTAATTTATTAAACCAATAAAAGTTTGAACAATATTTATTTTTTTGTCATAAAATAATTTTGGTGATCATGTACTGGTTTCACATATGCGCAGTAGCCTACTGACGCAACTATGAACTGACAATTACACAGTTAACGCACACAATTACAAGCGCGCGCTCTGGCAGATTTAAAACGCATCAATTAACGATCAAAATGGACAAATTTGTTATTAGAGGAGAAAAAAGATGCGAGGAAAATACTGATAAAGGAACACATGCAAACAAGAAGAGTCGTAGCATCAGCAGTGAAGGTAGGAAAGTGCTTGAAGAATGGAAGAATCAGTTTGCTGTCAACGAGCGAGATGGACAGCCTTTCTGCTTGCTCTGTAATAAAATAATTTCGATACCACCCATGCAACTTTTGACACGAAATATCCACCTGGATCTCAGGAAAGAGCTTTCAAGATAACTAAGCGGCCTCTAAGATAACTAGTCTTGAAAAAAATGCCATTGTTGAACAGAATACAGTGCGAGCTAGCTTAAAAGTGTCTCAGGCCGTGACATTAGCAACGTTCAAAATTTCCTGGCTCCTTGCCAAACATGGCAAACCATTCAGTGATGGAGAGCTAGTTAAGAACTGTTTTCTGGAATCACAATGTCTGTTTGATGACCTGAGCAACAAGAGCGAGATAATTCGCAGGATAAAAAGTTTACAGCTCAGCAATGACACAGTTACTCGTCGAATTTCTGAAATGTCTGAGAATTTGACAGAACAACTAAAAACTAAGCTAGCCACTGCTTCAGCACTCAGTTTAGCAGCGGATGAATCAACAGACATCGGAGATGTTCACTGTTAAAAATTACCTGTAAATTTTACAGTAAAATACTGGCAGCAGGGTTGCCAGCCAGTTACTGTATTTTTTACAGTAGCGTTTCTGTTATTTAATTTACAGAATTTTACTGTATTCTCTGATTACAGTAAATAACAGTATTTTTACAGTATATTGTTTTTTTTTTTTACAGTAAGTTACATGAATCTCTGTATTTGCTATATCTAGAGGAAGTATGCAAAATGCAGTATATACAATATATTTTCCTGATATCTAAATATTAATGACTGGCAGCTGAATTTTAAATGTTAATTATTTATCAATTGCATAAGCTTCAAACAATTGTTTTTAAATACATTAAATGTTGTATAATGCACAACTTAATTCCCCTATTACTTCACAAAACAAACAAATTATTCAACATCCTAATCTTGAAAAACAGGTCAACATTTATTTAATTTATAACTTTAAAATATGCATGAAAAAAAAGTCATAAAACAGTGTATTTTGTATTATTTTGATTTCATTTTTATTTACAAACTTTCTTTTTTTAAATGGACACGAAATTAAATATTTTTTAATTACTTGAAACAAATTAGCCGTCATGGCCCTTCACACAAAGAAGAAATACGCAAACGACATACATTTAAAACCACAAGTTGACCAACATGATCATAATAAAATGGTTCTGAAAAACAGACACGGATGAATTTTCACCACTTCATTACCAGACAAACATGTCCAAACAACAAGGCCCAAAGTGAGTCCAACAAACTTCTGATCAAAAATGGAGAATAATTCAGCTCCAGATGCTGTTCCATCACAGTATGCAAACAGTGGCTAGAAATATTGAAAAAGACAATATATTAGATATATTACAAAACATAATGATATAGTCAGAGACAGATAGAGGGATGACAGATACAGTTAGAGACAGATAGAGAATATTAAAAGGTTACAATTAAAGAAAAAATAGATCTTTGTGTGTGTGTGTGTGTGTGTGTGTGTGTGTGTGTGTGTGTGTGTGTGTGTGTGTGTGTGTGTGTGTTACTTACATTTCAGAAATTCCACTGATAACCCATCACTTTGCTGGGAAGAGTGGCAACATGTGGGTTCACTGCAACCCGTTTCTTCTGTACCATTTGCCCTGTCGTTTTAGATGGCAATTTTCTTATTTGTTCCTCTTTCCAGATTGATACACAAAGCACCTAAAGGGTCAGGAAACAGACAATATGTAATTAAGATTGGTTTTAAGTTTTTGATGCTTGTAATCATGTTTTTGAAATTGGACCATATCTGTTAGAGCAGTGTTTCTCAACTCCAGTCATGAGGACCTCCCAGGAAGTTTTATATGTCCACTAATTAAAACACCTGATTTAACTCATTAACTCAACAGATAATATATCTAAAGGCAAGTTCTGATATTGAATACATGTGTGAAATGTACTGAGGTTGTTAAGAATTCAATCATTACCTTTAAATAAACAAGGTGCAGGCTGCCTCCTCCTGATTGAATATGTAATATGCAGTGAACAGTAGCAAGGCCAGACAGGAAGCTGGGCTGAATGCTCTCCTCACACACAACTTGGCCTTCAGTGTCCACTTGTCAAAGTGTCTCCTAAAACAATACCACATGTTTGATTTGATTTGATTTGATTTATTCAACAATGATAACAAACACATATACAAACTTGCCGGAGGCGATTCATATACATTTCCATACAATTGTTGAGGATAAAAAACACAATAAAGCCACAGGCTTATTTCCATTGTGGTCCTCTACATGCATAAAATGAGCGAACAGTTCCAGTGGGAATAAAACCAAAACAAGCAACTCATACCCTACAAGTTCACATGGCATCTCAAATGGAAAGCCATTTTTTAACTTCTCTTTTAAAGGGCCCTGCTTCTTGTATTTGCTTTAAATTATCTGGCAATCCATTCCAAGCAATTGCACTCGAATACAAAAACGAATTCCTCCCAACTACACTTTTAAACCGGTACAGATATATATTATTCATCCTTGCCCTTGTAGAAATACAGTGAACATCTCTCACAAAATCATAAGAGTCAAGCAAGTATTTAGGAACAGCCCTCTGAATTATTTTATGCACCATCTTGATTTTAATAAAAATTACTCTTTTATCCACTTTTAAAATTCCCAATTCTTTGAAATGGTTATCATTTAGATGCATACGAGGATGTGATCCCAAAATAATTCTACACAACCTATTCTGAGCAGTCTGTAATTTATTTTTGACATGTTTTTTAGAGCCACTATACCAAAAAGTTGCTGCATAGTCGAAATGTGGCTGCACTAATGCAACAGCTAACTTTGTCATTGTTTGTTTATCTAAATAAGCAGCCTGTCGAGCTAAAAATTTTATTCGATTATTTATTTTTGATAAAGCAGCAGCCGCCATGCTATCCCCAGTCATTTTGTTATCAAAAATGCATCCTAAAAGTTTCACTTCTTGTTTAAAAGAAAAATGCTCATCTCCCACCCTTATTTCTAAATTTGGACATTTCTTCAATTTTGCAGTTGAACCGAATAAGATGGCCTCAGTTTTCCCTAAATGTAAAAATAGCTTATTTTTAAAGCACCAATTAGACACTTCTACTATTTCTCTTTTTAACTTGTTTTCTATTGTTTCTTTATTTTCATCAGTAACTATTATTACGGCATCGTCAGCATATAATGATAAGTGGCTCGAACAGGCCATCTTTAAATCATTTATATAAATTAAAAAAAGTAAGGGCCCCAATACACTACCTTGTGGTACTCCACAAGAGATCGGCAAAAATTCTGAGCACTTTCCATTTATATCGACCATTTGACACCTATTCGTAAGATAGGATTTGACCCATTTACATGAGTTAGAATCAAATCCCATAGCATTTAATTTTAACAGCAGAATATTATGGTCGACTGTGTCGAAGGCTTTTCGTAAATCAAGCAAGACCATCCCACTTAGTTTACCTTTATCTATTCCTTTCTTTATATAATCCGTCAAATATAGAATAGTTGTCTCTGTGGAATGTAACTTTCTAAAACCAGACTGAAATTCATATAAAATATTGAAGTTGGAAATATATTCCTCAATTTGGTCAAATAATATTTTTTCTAAAATTTTAGATAAAGACGACAGGATTGACACAGGCCTATAATTATTACAATCAAGCCTACTCCCTTTTTTAAAAAGGGGGAAAATTTTAGCTTTTTTAAATTCAGCTGGTACCTTGTTCTGGCAAATAGAAAGATTTAAAATATGAGTAACCATAGGAGTTATAAAATTAGCAGCGTCTTTAATAAATTTAGCCGGGATATTATCCAGACCTGTGGCTTTATTGCACTTCAATTCACTTAGTTTCTTATAAACTATGTTCTCTGTTACTTTGCTAAATGAAAAACTTCCTAAGGCAACACCACAATTGTCATAATATTCTTTAACCAATTTATCGTCATATAAGTCTGATTGTGCTGGAAGCTCTTTTACTAAATTTTCACCCACCGAAGTAAAAAATTCATTAAAACAACTTGCTACCTTTTTCTGGTCTGTCATCAATTGACCGTTACTTATGAGACTAATTCTTGGTTCTTTACTTTTAACCTTTTGCCGATAGCCTAGACCACTCAAGATTCGCCATAGTTTTTTAGAGTCTTGTTTAGCTTCACTAATTTCATTCATCAAAAACATTTTTTTAGCCTCTTTAATTTTGCACCTAATCTCATTTCTTTTACGTTTGAATTTGATATAATTGTCTTCATTTCCATCTTTTTTGAATGATTTTAGGCTATTATTGCGTTCCTTAATATCTTTTAAAATACTATCGGTCATCCAGGGTTCTGTTCTTTGTTTAATTCTTATTTCTGTGTAAGGTGCTACTTTATTCAGAACTTGCACAAATCTCTTTTTAAACCTGTCCCAAACTGTATCCACATCATCAAACTGCATCACTTCTTTCCAATTGACCTTACTAAGCTCTTCAACAAAAAATTGTGGACTGTATCTTTTAAGTGATCTAATTTTTAATGTATTGTGATGACTTATAGCCTCTCTATTTAATTTCCTAACTACATACACCATATTATGATCACTTAAACCAAGCTCCAAAACACCACTTTTATATATCTTAGAAATGTCTGAAACCAGTATAATATCAATAATTGTACTGCTATTAGAGGTAATTCTGGTTGGGTCACTGATAATTTGTTTCAATGAATATGATTTGCAAAGTGAACTGTACTGCTTAAACACTGATGAGTCTTTCTTCAACATATCTGTATTTAAATCGCCCAAAATAATCAATTCTTGACCTAAAACATAATCAGACATATTTAAAACCTCATCCAAACTCTCATAAAAATCACTTTGATCCGGAGGACGATAGCAGATACCAACCAAAATCGGTTTGCTCTTAGGCAACAAAACTTCAAGCCAGAACGCCTCCACCTTAGAGTTAATAAAATCTCTTCTCTCATTACACACCAAATCTGACCTTATATATGCACACACACCACCTCCTTTCCGATTTCGATCTCACAGTTTATTTTTTACTATACCATTGTTATTTTTCAGCTTTTTATATTTAAACTATATTTTAGTATTCAGAGTGCAGGAACTCTTTCTTTTAAATAAAATTAACAAAGGCAATATACAACAATAAGCAAATTACACACAGAATATGCTATAGCTAATATATATATATATATATTCGTACTGAAATGTAAGGGATTTTTACACCGGCATATTAAACATGCGACAAAACTGGTATTACACCATTCAGAATGTAGGCTATATGACACACATCCTCTGTGAGTCTGACGCAAGGTTTTAGCAACAGCGTTTTCATGTCGGCTCCCATTTTAAAAGATGACTTGATTTTGATTTGATTTACACTATAAAATAATCACAACGAAGTGTGCTGATCAACACGAAGCTCGTGTGAATACCGACTGTTGTCATTAAAGCATGTAATTCTTAACATAGGAGCCCATAGATCCCGAGGAATGTGTGAAATACTACCGCGTCCGCGCTGCTTGATTGTTTTAATTACGTTGTTGGGCGAACTGGACAGTGCTTACGGAGACCTCATTCTGCACAGTGAAGTGAGATGGCTAAGTCGTGGAAAAGTCTTGCATCGCTTTCTGGCTGTACTCCCCGAGATAGTAAACTTTCTTAATGACATCGGCGAGGGAGAAAGATTTCCAGTCTTGAGAGAGTTGAGTTCTTTCAGACGTCACAGCTCACCTAAACAAGCTGAACTTACAACTTCAAGGTGACGAACAACACGTTGATGACCTGTTGGGCTGTGTTGATAGTTTCAAAATGAAGTTGTATGGTGGATTGTTCGGTTTTTAGTGTTTTCGGGGTGTAGTGTTGACGTGCGAGCCGGGCGACACCGTGTGGTGCCTGTGTGTGTGTATACGTGCTTGCGTGCAGGCAGGCGAGCCTGCGAAATGATTCGGGGTCAGAGAGAGAAGCGGTAGGATGTGTGTTTGGACGAACGACTGAAAACTCTGAAATTATCGTACATCTGGCAACACTGGTGACTACTGTCCTGTCCTCGCTTATGAACTCAGACGGCGGAAGGGGGAGTGCAACCGGGATCGAGCGGGATTCTTTATTGCTGCTGATTTTCAGTCTCTTTTTAATGATAGGCCTTACGCATCTGTCAATCATCCCCGCTTGATATTTGGGGAATGAACCCAGCGCTATGATTGGTCGAACTCCGCTTCTTTTGCTGTTGCTTGATTAGAGGACTGCGCGTGCACAGAAGCGTCACCGGGTTTTTGCGTAGTTTAGAGTGACAAATCGTACCAGCGTACTTTGTTTAAGTTTGTATTTGCACAAGTTAATTATATTTTATCAAGCTTTGATGGAAATCTATCATGCCTTTATTGTTATATATTAATGTCTATCTTTTTATCTGTTACCAGATTAAGATAATTTTGACACACTACATGATATCTGTGGAAGTGCCAGTGAATTTCACATGATGGTTGATTGTTTATTATTCATTTATATGGGCTGGAAATGGCTAAGATTCACTGGGGGGATATTACATAATCTATAATAGCATTAAACAGGCCAATGTTTCCTCCAAACAATATTTTCTTAATTATCAAGAGAGGCACATGAAAGGTCGATGAACAACATTTATTAATTGTGTGTGGCACAAACACGTTTATTCAACAGAATTTCTTCTTCTTCAGAAAATGTCGTGTTTGATTAATAACAAAGGTGCTCCAAGGCACTCAATTTATGTTGAAAAAAGTCAAAAAGCCTTTATATATTCATGGCTTAAGCATTAAAATTGGTGAAAAAAGTACACCTACACGTTGCGGCTTTACATGCCTTCGTCAGGGTGTATGTTACTAACAATGTCACAAGTTCATTTTAAGCAGCAGTTAATTAGTCAAATTACCAACACCTGGTTGCACTGTGTAAGGCAAAAAAAAAAAAAAGTCTAAAGATATGTACTTTTTAAAGCTTTTTTGCTTTATCCATCTTTTTCGACGACAACTCACTACTTGTACCTTCTCGCTACTGTTACAGGCAGGGTGACTGCAATTCTTAGGGCTATCCAAAGATTAGGATAGAGTTCTTCTAGACTTGTCTTTAGGGAAAGAAAAATCCAGTCCTGGTTTGAATGGACCTCTGCGCACTAACTCAGTCCTCATAAAGTCTGTTAAGACTGGGGGCCAATCTGCTGGGTCATTTGGTGGAGCGGCAACTGTTCTATTTGGGTCTGAGCTGCTCGTATCGGCTGCTGGCTGTACACCTCTGGTTGTGCTCGTACTGACTGAGACTGCCTGTACTTCACCTATAGGTCTGTCACTGTGTTAGTACTTGCTGAAGACGGCTGTACTGGGTTTGTGCTAGTACTGCCTGAGACTGCCTGTACTTCACCTGGGTCTGTGTGTCACAGTTCTGTCACCCTTATCTATGTTTCCCTCGTGTTTCCTGTGCCTGCCTGAGCTCTCTCTTGTTTTACCCCACGGGGAAGTTTTGTTTATAGTTTTGATTTTGTTTTGTAGTTACCAAATAAACATCTTTATTCTCCGCACCTGTATCCTCGCTTCACTTTGGACCCAACCGTAACAGAACGAACCAGCCATCATGTGGATACAGCAGAGTGAGATTTTTTCTTCCTGGAGAGGAGAAAGGGTCTCATATTTCCCTAATGAACTATTTTGCTCTGTGTGCTCGTAGGACTGAGGAGACCATAGCAGCCAGCTCTCAGGGTGGAAGAGGAAGGTCCAATACTGCTACTCTAAACCTCCGGTCTACCAACAATCCTTTGAGGGAACCCACCTTGCCAAATTCTCTGGGACTCGTGGAGGCTGTAGGAGAGGACATGGTCAACATGGACCCCAATAGTTTTATAGTTTTGATTTTGTTTTGAAGTTACCAAATAAACATCTTTATTCTCCGCACCTGTATCCTCGCTTCACTTTGGACCCAACCGTGACACTGTGTTAGTACTTGCTGAAGACGGCTGTGCTGTATTTGCTGAAGCTGACTGTACTGGGTCTGTGCTAGTACTGGCTGAGACTGGATGTGTATCAACTGAGTCTGTGCTTGTACTGGCTGATGATCCAGCATCTCCTCTACTGACAAACTTAAGCATAGCACCTGCACATTATAGATAACTCATTTTATAAGCTGCATCAGACCCATTCAAACTGGCTCCCAATTTCCTTTTATACATTTTCAAATATAAAATACTATTTATACTATGGCTTGGCTCTTGTAATATTTAACTAGTGAACTAGTGATGCAGTTATCAATAATCCCTGTGACTGATGACATCATTGATATCAAGAATTAACTTTTGTACAAGTGAACATGTAATTCCTGATATCAAAAATAGACATTGGTAGATAAAAATGTAACTATAAGGGGCCTTACTAGTAGAAATAATCAAGAATTCACATTGCAAATAGTAAAAAAAAATAAAAATTATTGATATCAAAAATGCATAAACTGTGAATGAATAAAAGCTAAAATGGCTTGCCATATCATGTTAAAGGTTTTTTTTTTTATTATGCATGTTGAAGCAATTCTTGATTTATGGTTATTATTTACTGAGGGATGTGCATCCATATCGACCAGTATGTCCAGCTAGCTAATCAACATTTTAAATTCAATATAGCCTATAAATCAATAGTCAATCACTGTCAAATTGCCAATACATTGCTTTCTTGCATAATTAGTGCAGTTGTTTAGAGTTTTTAACTACACATTGACTGAGACTAGATAATCAGTTTCTTGTTTTAAAAGTATGTATAATGTGTACTTTGATGAGGAGTGCCATCATTCACGCCCATATATTGTACAGTATGTCTGGTCTCCACATAATTTCTGCTTTTGTCAGGCACAAAGTGATGCACTGCCTGCCTGCCCAGCCAGGTTAGCAAGACCGAAAAAACACAATAGAAATGCACATAAACTTAACTTTACTTTGCTGACATCAAACTTGGAGAGGAAAGAACAGCTGCCACGCTGCTTCAGCGCTTCACACTATGGCTGTACTCCAAGTCTTTCAGGCCAAACCTCTCCTAACAATGGACGAGTCTGGACCTGAACCAGAGGCTTTTAAGGATCTGCGCAGCGCCACAGACCTGGCCCTGCGAGCCACAATGTCTACAGCCCAGGCGATTGGACGAAGCATGGCGAACCTGACGGTGCTTGAGCGGCACCTGTGGTTAAATTTAACTGACATGAAGGATGAAGACAGGGCGTTTCTCGACTCGCCCCTCTCCACCACCGGCCTGTGTGGCCCAGCAGTGAAAGGGTTCGCGGATCGCTACACCGAGGCTCAGAAAGCGTCGCAGGCCATGCGCCACTTCCTTCACTTTAAAAACAGAATATGAATAAAATGAAAATGAAAAGAAAAAATATTCCAATGAATAAATACATTTATACACAAGTATTAATTGAACACAACATGAATCAAAACTTACACTGCACAAATGTACTGTTCTAGCAAACCATGTACACATCAACAGATGGAGACCCACATCATCTTATATCCACCTGAACCGAGCTGTGCCAATCCTGCAGATGCGGACCTCTGTCTTTCTCACCGGTCCATCATGTCCCTCACGGCTGCTCACTATCAGGCTGGATTCAGAGCATGGATGGGAAAGGGCCATTGAGGTGCTGCTGTTCCTCTTCTGGCTCGGTCATGCAGGATCCTTCAGGTGGTGTCTCGGACCTTCCAGATCCTCAAGTCCTCTCTGCATGACATTGTGCACAGAGTGAGCACTGCAATCATCAGAATTTGGAGGAGGGAGATTGCTTTCCCAACCGGAGATGACCTGGTGGCGGTAGGAGAAGGTTTTGCCAAGCTTCCCTCAGCACTTGGTGCAATAGAGGCGGTCACATCCGTCTTAAACCACCAGCAACTCCAGCACAGTGTTATGTGAACAGGAAGGTGTTTCCCTCCATCCAGATACAGGCCATCACTGACCACCGGGGGAATTGATAGACATCTCTGTGGGATATCCTGGGTCTGTGCACGATCCAGGGTGCTGAAGAACAGTGTTTACTGGCAGCCTGCGTCCACCAACAGGAAAGGGCATCATTGGGGATGGAGGCTTTATTAACCCCCTGGAGCCGTATGGACTACTTTTATGATGATGGACGCATTTTTTGGACAAAATACTATTCACTCCGATTATAAAGCTTGGAATATTTTTTAATGTAACTCTGACTGTGTTTGGCTGAAAGAAGAAAGTCATAAACACATAGGATGGCTGGAGGGTGAGTTAATTATGGGATAATTTTTGGCTGAACTATCCCTTTAACATTTCTAGCTTTGGAATCCGTTATGAACACATGATGAAAACAGGCATTTTGTAACTGTTGTTCCAGGCCGTGTATCACAGTGTTAAACCTGTGGCTCTCAAACAGCAGCTGGAAAACATCAGCATTGCGTCTGAGAAAGCTGGAGGACTTGATCCGGGAGATGGAGGAGAGCGAGGCTGAGAGAGAGCGAGAAGCAACAGAGAGGGAGGAGAGACGATGGCCTGCACCTGTCCTGATCAAACACACCTGAACAATGTAATCAAGATATTTTAGGAGTACTTCAATATTTACATTATACACTAAAAAAGATAAGCGGTTTGGAGTATTGATGCTTGTTACAGAAATGTAAAATGTGTGATTGATTTGAGGATGCTTTCCATCAAAAATGAATTTTATTAATGAAATATTTTATTTTTTGGCAATAAACTCAGGAAGGCAAATAAATCATTCATCCCTTTACTTGGTCTCCCTCTCTCTCCTTTATTCTCTCTTAGTTGTTTCTTGATGTCTTTCGGTCTCGTTCCCCCTGTCCTCTCGCTCTAGTCTTTCTCTTTCTCTATATTCCTCCTCCTCCATTTCCCGCTCATTTTAATTACTCAATTTACATAGTCATTAAATGTTGCATTAGTAGTAACAAAATCATTATTTATATTTATGTATTAGTATTTATTTTTTTACACGTGTGTGTCCGCTACTTTGCCTTGTAGACTCTGCTCCGCCACACAAGCTCTGCAACAAGTGATCAGAAATCAAGAATCAAAAACTGCTGTAATAACTCTGGTTAAAATGACAACATTATGACAACAAATATATGTTTTATTAATATTTTTTGTCCCTGTAACATCCAAACAAGATTTAATGTTAGATCTGTCATTTATGTGATCAAAAGACTACTAAATCATAGACAAATAAAATCTAAAAATTAACTTCAGTTATGCAAATTTTTATGTAAATTAGTCAATTAAGCATTTATGTGTGTAATGTAAAGTGTTGACAAAAGCTGAGGCCAAATCGATGACATTATAGCACACACACACACACACACACACATACACACACGGCTATCTGGTGTGTTTTCATCTGGAAGATGTATTTTTAAGAGTTTCATCTGCCATACTGTACGTCTGTAAAATGTCCCCTGTCAAATATTAAACACACACATAGGAAACGTCTATGTTGCATTTGGTTACGAGTGAATCCACACTTTTCTTTAAACAAACGTTTATCAGATGTTTGTACACAGTTAAAGCAATACTTTCAAGAAAACAATGTTTAACAAATCTTGAAAAGTATGTGTGTTTAATGAAGCACGACTGGTAACTATATAAAAATGATAGTGTTACAGCAACTTAATATAATTAATATATCAATATTTAATATATATTAATGTCTTCAAATCAATAGTTTCCACGTCAGTTGTTAAATAAGTGCAATTTAAATATTAATAATGACTGAATCAATAATATGTATGAATCTGTCAACAGACTCTTCAGAAATGTGTGTATAATAGCTTGGCATTTCGCAACATGAGGACGTTTTTTTTTAAAATGTGTGTGTGACTGATCTACAGTCTTCAGGATAATGATTTAAATAGCGAGAGTCACTTTGCATTGTCAGCACATGCTTCAGTGCTCTGAGAGTGTTTATAGTGCTGTGAGTTTAACACTTCATGACTGAGAGCAGAACACACACACTCTTCATCATCACACACGACTAAACTACAACAATGAACACAATCAACATCTTCATCTGGACCATTGCACTGTTTATTCAAGGTTGTTCCTTTTTAATATAAATATAATATGCCATTGTTGTTTTGATCATTTTAATATACAAATATAAGGTGATTAACAAACTAACTGACTTTCTTTTCTCTTCTTCAGAATCCAGAGGAGTGACTCTGACTCAACCTGAAGTTAAAACTGTCCAACAGAGTCAAACAGCAACAATAGAGTGTCATATAGATGTAGGAATATACAGCAACGACTTACACTGGTATCAGCAGAAACCTGGAGAAGCTCCTAAACTCCTGATTTATTATATAAACAGCCGTTATTCTGGAACTCCATCTAGATTCAGTGGCAGTGGAACAGCAAATACTGGACGAGATTTTACTCTGTCCATCAGTGGAGTCCAGACTGAAGATACAGGAGATTATTACTGTCAGAGTGAACACTATATAAACAGTAAATGGGTGTTCACACAGTGATAAAGAGTCGTACAAAAACCTCTGTCAGTCAGACGTCACAGTGACTGCACTGATACAGCTGAGAGAAACTGCAGCTGCTGATGGAGGAGCACAAACTACACAATATCAAACCTTTCACACACTTTATTCATTTATTATGATGTAAGTAAACATGTAACACATAATCTAATATACCTTACTAACTGGACTGAAATGTGGAGAAAATGTGAGTGGTGGTTGTCCCTGCTAAACTTTCCTCTGCAATATTATCTATACAACGTAATGGAGTTTATTGAAAATAACTGAGTTTAGTTGGATTAACAGTGTTGTTCATCATTATGCACACTGTATATAATGAATCACTATATAAAGTCAGATGTCAGAACTGAACACTGAACACTGAGAGTCACAGTCTGAACACAAGCGCTACTCTTCAGCACAAACCACAACGTTCAGTAACAGAAACAACTCTAATGACCAACAGAACTGAACATTAAACATTATCATAAACTGCCAGCATCTTTCCCCGTGTGCTCTACGATCTACTTCAGGCTTATGATGCTAAACGCAGCCCTGGGCCGTGGATCTGGACTTCCCAGCATGCTTTGCAAGGGACTGCATTAGGAGAGTCAATTAAGGTATTAAGTGTTAATTTATGTGTTTTACAGTGTAAACTGAAGGGCCTGTTTTGTTTTTTCAAGCAATTTCTCTGCGTCGGTCTGTCAGAAATTAAGTCCTACGCTGACTTTTTTGCCAAATGCATTACACCAGCATAGAGACCCAGCGCCGTCAATTAAGCACAACAATAATAATGGGCCGCCGATGTACGAGTATTATGGGCCGTTTAGACAAAAAAAGGAAACAGAAGTGTGAGATGTGTCGGCCTAAAAAGCACATCAGCCCAGCGGGAAAATGCCATGTCTGCCAGATGTTCAGTCGCTCCTGGTTGGACATTTAGAGGAGTTTCTGTTATTGAACGTTGTGGTTAGCATTGTGCTGAAGAGTAGCGCTGTCAATTGTGATTTTCACTTTGCTGCAACTTAATGTGTTTAATAACCTCAAATCACAATTTCTCATTGAAGCAAAATTCACCGATCAACAAAGAGCAGGTGTTCGTGATGGAGAAATGAAGCTTTGTGAAGCACTGAGACTTTCCCTCAACTGTATCGTAGAATAGTTCATTACTCGAAGCTTTTCAACACACTGCACACTAACAACATCTTGTGGTTAAAAGGTGGAAAATCTGCAGATGACCCAGACATTTATGATTGTTTCAAATAATAATTAAGTTTGTTACAAAAAGAATATAAGGCAATACAAATATTTAATCTAATAATAGTCTGTCACGTGCCATTACCTACATAATGTATTAAGGCATATGAATAAAGTATGAAAAAATAATAAATGTACAAATTAATAAAGTAATTGTGTCTGTACTGTTGTGTTGTACAGTGAGAGACTGTAGCAGTTTTTAGGGAAATGCTTCGATCAACACAAGCATCCTTATTCACATAAACGTTTGCCTTAGTCCTATGAGTTCATAGTCAAGGATCATGCAGGAATATGATCAAGATAAATTACGATTATTTTGGAACGGTCAGATGAAGTGCTTGTGAACTGGGGATTAATACTGAAATTGAACATGCACAAAACTACATATTTAAATATTCGTATTATGATTTATGATTAAGAAGCGAATGACACTGGAGCTGCACAAGGGGTTCGCACTATTTTTGAATCAGAATATGAAGCAGTCACGTGGTTGTGTGTGAAAACGAAGCTTCGGACGTCACAGGTAACGTGGTTATGGCAAAACGACTCAAGCTCCGGTACAGTGCGAGATGTGAGATGTTTAGTTTTTTAGACACAAAGCCTCAGTGCCGAACGTCACGTCACTAGCAGGAGCGCGTGTCGAATCTGTCCATCCTGAGCTTTAATGGAAACTGTATGTTGTGTGAATGTAACTCAAGTTAAAACAGCATTCCCTTGTTTTATGTTACATCAAACTGATTGAAGTCGGTTACAGCTACAACATTAGAATTTGTAGGTTGTAACAGGTAGAAATACCTCCTTAAAGCAACAACTGCACATGTTCACTTTTTTACAGTGTAATTAGCTCATAAATGTAATTATTTTTCTCCTGTAATTGGATCAATGTAAAAATGTATTTATTATGAAAGACCGGCTCTTCTGTGAACAAGGAGTCTGTAGCTCTGCCGTTGCTCCTTCTTGCACTACCGTCGTTGAGGTTGTTGGTCCTGAGCTCTGACTGGCTCCCCTCACTGAAGACAGCAACAGTTTAGACGAAATGTTTACATACATCAGTTAGAATTATACATTATACAAGTTATACATAACTCAAACATGTGACCTTGATTTGTTTGAATGAAAATCGGTTTTCTCTTTAACATCTGTCGACGCTCCCGTCTGGGCTCCCGTAGATCCGAACGGCTCAGCGTTTGCCATAGAGAGATACACAAACAACATGGCAGATGAACAAGACCGCAGCCGCACAAGCACACCCGCCAACAACATTTACAAACTGAATCCGCAGGGCTGACAACTCTCACGTGAGACTCACGCTATTGTCACTTTTTACACGCTCTCACGCCACACATTCATTTTCTCACGCAGAGAAAAATCGCGAGGCAAAGAGGACACTGACACCGACAGACAAGACAGAGAAGGTTACTATTGATATGAAACAGATTCTCAACTCTCAGATTCTGTCAATTTAATTACAAGATTCAAACAATACACACCGTTTTGGCGCTTGTAAATGTGACGTGACAGATCTCAGTTCAAGCGGCACGTGAACCGATCATCTGTTACTCTTCACTACCAGTTAATAGTAAATAAACACGAATATAGGTAATTTGAAAGATACAGTTCAACTTACCGAAATGTAATAAAATCGATCGATCAGTGTTTTTCAACCGCGGAAAGATATCCATAAAACAGCTGGAGAACAATATGTCACGTAACGTTACATTTACCTCAGGAAAGCCATTTAACCATCATGTTAGTTGGACTTAAAAAATTGCAATAGAGAGAAGGATTTTGCTAAATATGATAACTATATTACATATTTATTATATTTTTACCTATCATTAAATTATTATAACGTTGTTATTATAAAAACGCATATTTCATTTGAGATGTTATTGTTAACCTTTAATAATAATACCAGTTGACAGGGCTCTGTATGTTTACAGAATAAGGTGAGAATTTTTTTTTTGAGAAAAATTAACATAACACAATAACATATCTACTGTACCTAATATTTATCCAAATGAAACAATATTGAATCAAGATCTGAATCAAATCACAAGAATTGAATTGAAATTGTGAAATTTGTGTCAAGCAACAATGAAAACAGTAGCATAGCAGTCATTGTACCATGTAAACATTGTGTTGTCACTAAACTTCTAAAATTCTGCTTAGTTACCAAATGTTTTGACAATCACAAAACACTTATTGTGATGCAAGTTTCTATTTTTTTTTTTTTTTTTACATCCCCCCAATGCCAATCCACCTATTTTATGTTATGTTACGTTATGTTAACATAATGTACACATTATGTAAACATTTTCACTGTTTACAAAGGCAGGGCGGCCATCTTGTCTTTTTGGCTTGTTGTTTCTGATTGCACGTTAACACCAAGGGGAAATCCAGATCAAATCCCAGAAGGGAAAATCAAAACAAAATTAAGTTTAAACTTGTTTTGAACAATTTCTTTGTTTTCTGCAGATTGATTTTAAGAAGGGGGGGAGGGGGGGGGGGGATATTTAAATCGTAAATCGGATTATCGCCATATTGCCCAGCCCTAAACCTAAGTATGTCATTTTCATTTCTATTTCTTCTGTTTTAGTCGTTACAGGTATTTGGCCTACAGAAGTTTTGTCAGCTGAGGCTGGGGGTTTCTTGGTCGAAGGTTCAGGGTTGTTATCCCTTCATGCGTCGTCCTTATAAGGACGGAATAAGGGATAAGGACAGAGTATGCAGACAGTACCTACACTGGTTTTCGACCTGTGCTGGATTGAAGCGTGACACAAATCCTGCAATGGCCTCTTCCATGGACGGCACAGAGAACTCAGCTCAAAGATCCTCTGGAATGGTGATCTTCTGCAGCTCTTCAATAAAAGGTGCTGGGTCAGGGACCACACTCTCAAATGTGAGGATGATGAGTTCATTTACATAGCCTGTGGAATATATGAATTATTTCATCAGTCCAGGTGAAACTCTGTGTGAACATTTTGTTTTTAGTGAGGTGAGCCAGTCTGAGCTCAGCTGGACTGACAACCTCAACGACGTTAGCACAAGGAGGAGCAACGGCAGAGATACAGTTAATTTAGCATATGATTTAACTGTTGTCTGTTCCCCCAGATGATCCCATTGCCCAGCTGCACCACTTTCTGCAGGAAGTTTTTGGAGAGAGCCGTTCACACCCTTATCCGGCCGCAGAGCGATTCTGAAGCAGACTATAATAGCTACAGTTCTTATTCTGTTAGACTGCTATATACCCACTGCTATAAATATGAATATTTCTGTTGAGAAAACTTCTCTTATGATTTGACACTATAAATATCAATACAATTAACTTGAATTAATGTTGCATGTTGTTGTGATAATTTACTTACAGAATGTCGGCTCAATTTTCCTTCGTTTGAGGCTGTATCTCCCTTTCTTCGCTTTAGGGAAGGCCAGTTTAAAGGCAGGATCTCCCAAAGCACTTGTTGACTGTGGCCGGTTGGCATTCTCATTGAAGTGGAATCAGAGCCGGCGCCAGCCGAGTGCTGATGAGGGGGCGTCTCAAATACCGATAGGGGGCGTTCACATTAATCCAATCCAATCCACTTTATTTCTATAGCACATTTTACAAACACCAAGTTACCAAAGTGCTGCACAGAAGACTCAAAACATACACAACAATTACTACAATTTTTTTTAAAACAAAATAAGAACATCAGGTTTAAAAAATAGAAATATAAAATTAATAAACAGTAAAACAATCAAAGACATCAGAGGACCACACAACTCACGCGGAGTTAAAAGCCAACGAAAAAAATGTCTCTTTAAGACAAGACTTAAAACACTCAACTGTAGGAACTGTTCGGACATGGAGGGGCAGAGCGTTCCAGAGTTTAGGTCCAACCACAGAAAAGGCCCTGTCCCCCCGAGTTTTAAGTCTTGACTTGGGGAGCGCAAGCTGGAGCTGACCCTCTGACCTCAGTGACCGCGCTGGCATATAAATTTGAATGAGGTCCGAAATATATGTTGGGGCCAGTCCATTCACAGCTTTAAAAACAAACAATAAAATCTTAAAATCAATTCTAAAACGAACAGGAAGCCAGTGCAATGAGGCAAGAATTGGAGTTATATGAGCGTGCTTTTTTGTTCCTGTTAAAAGACGTGCTGCAGAATTTTGGACTAACTGTAAGCGTGAAAGTGCGTTATGATTTATACCGATATAAAGTGCATTACAGTAGTCTAAACGAGAAGAAATAAAAGCATGTATAGCTTGTTCAAAACTGTTAAAAGACAAAAACGGTTTAACTTTGGCTAAAAGGCGAAGATGATAAAAACTAGATTTCACAACTGCATTTATTTGTTTGTCAAGTTTAAAATCATTGTCTATTTTTACCCCAAGGTTAGTTACAACAGGATGCACAAAGTCATTAAGGGGGCCCAAGTCTATCATGGGGTTTGTGGGGCCAAACAGCATGATCTCTGTTTTACTCTCATTTAGTTTTAAGAAGTTTTGGGCCAACCACGCTTTTACATCATTTAAACAGTCAAGTAGGGGTGTCAGGGGGCTGCCTTCATGCTTTCTGATTGGCATATAAATTTGACAATCATCGGCATAAAGATGATAGGAGATGCCATGCTTTTTAAAAACAATTCCCAGTGGAAGGAGGTACAGTGCAAAAAGAATAGGACCAAGAATTAATCCCTGGGGGACCCCACAGTTTAAAGGCGCAGTTGGTGAGATTAACACACGTCACCACTTTTTGCCAGGGTCGATATTCTCCCCACCACTTTTTAAAACATCTTCACGGCCGGCACGGATGTACCAATACAAATTAAAACATCTCCAGTTAACTAGCAGAGCGTTTATTTTGTTTGTTTGTCAAATTAGAGTCGTTCTCTAGCGCTAAAATGTGTTGTTTTTTAAATCAAGTGATCCAAGTGCACGATGGAAGAACATACATGCACCTAGATCACAACTGATATAGAACATAGTCTTTAGGCTTGCAATACAGTATATAAGATCTCATTAAACGAAAAATAAACAAAACTGTAGGCTACTATTTAAATCCATTGCTGGACAATTATTTCGACTAATTATTAAACATTTTAAATCATAAGCAAAATATTAGATCGTAGGCTACCTGTAGTCTCAGTAGAGCTGCAATCTTCTCTTCGATGAGTGAAACCTCCTCAGCAGTAACTCTTTCCATTCGTCTCTGAATCAGAGGGCGGGCTGAGGGACTGGCAGTGCCGTTAGCGAGGCTGCATTGTCAGAGTCCACACTGCTTATTTGGAGCTTGGATGAGCCAGAAGAAGTAGCAGCAGGTGCTGTGGGTTCATTCTTTTTAATCCATTTTCGAATGTCCATTGTGAAACCAACGATATGATGCAATGTGCAGCCTTGAAGTTATGGAATATCCGTTCTACAGTCCGTAGCCGTCGTGTGAACTTTCCCGTATGAGACATTTAATGTAATGTTAGGGTGAGCGAGCACGCAAAATCAAACGACCAATCAAAATTCGACTTTGCCTAACTGTCCTTAACTAAAATATTATTAATTTAGCTTAATATTCACAAAAATAAGAAAATGTGAAACTGTAATTGGCAAATGTGATTTTTAAATAACAGATTTTATCAGTAAAATCCCGTTGACATTCATGGTGATCTGAGGGGGCGGGAGAGTCCCGTTGAGGGGGCGTTGAGAGAGAGAGTCTCCAACAACAACAATGCAAATTATAAAATGGGTGTGTAATTTATTACTTCAATACATAGTACAAAGAAATAGAAGTCTACACACTGTGCTATGTTACCTGAGGAAATGGCACAGATCAAAACTCATTTTTTTGTATTTCTTTTTTTTTTTTAAATAATCTGGTCAGATAGTAGGCCAGCAAAACTACTCTAACAGAGGTAGTTCTCTCATAATGACGGCTGGCTGTGCATAATCACTTATGTGCATTACCTGCAAAGCATCCCAATGAATGGGTCCACCACACTCTTTGGTGCAAAGAAGATGATAACGCTGTGGAAGGCCTCAAGAGAGGATGTTTGGTGGTGAGGGCTTAGTTTCTCCACACTTTTGATGAACCTCTTGTTTGTAAGGACCTTCTCCAGTCTGTAGGAACGCTTCGATCCTACACAATTATTTTAAAACTGTTTAGAAAATACCTTTGGATGCCAAATGTAATGGTTTTATATGACCACCATTCATATATTTTAAAGGAATAAAATAATAATAAACGTATACCTGGCTTCAACCACATCCTCTTATCTTTGACATCACTGTGCTCACACTTTGGAAAAAGGGGATCTTCATGTGTGTGAATGTTGTGGATGTGATTGATGACAGAGGTCCACTTTACCACCTTCTCTGGGCCTGTCTTGGATGATAATGCAGTCCAGTAGAGATGGATATTTTTTTCTGTTTTTTTTTTTTAGCTTGTTTGCTGTACACCTTATCACACAGCAGCTTTTAGGCATTTTTCTGTATTTTGTTATATGTCGTAAATAACAAGGAGGCAGCCTCTCGCAATGCAAAGTCAATTCACCTTATTCACCTACGTCACCATCTTAAACCAAAATGAGGCTGTGGGGTACAGAAGTAACGTTGGCCCTATGTTGGCTAACTACTGTCATAACGTTACCTACAATGCCGCCGCATTGTTGTGTTCCCAAATGTACTTCTTCCAAAAGAAAGAAATCCTATACAGGTCAAACCTTCCATCGTTTCCCCAAAGATCCTGTACTTTGCCGTGAATGGATTCACAAAATGAGAAGAGATCCTGGTCGCCATTTCAAGGTAAGATATTAACATTAACTTAGGATGCGAACTACGCTAACGTTAGCCATATTTACGTTAACTAGCATAGAGATTGCTAGCTAAGCCTTCTGGCTAAATAGATATGGCTCGATTAGCCACGAACCGGTCATTTTTAAGTTATAACGAGCGAGGGGCTGATTCGGGGGTAACGTTAAGCAAGTTGTAGCTCTTTAGACTAGCCTGGTCAGCTAACGTCCTGCCGTGGCTAGCCGTGTTTTACAGCAGAATATAAACAAGACGTGACCTGTGCCGGTTTATGATAACCATTGCTAATCTAGACCAAGTTAAGCAAACAACTATAAACAGTAACATCCAATTAATATCTAACGTTGCAGATCCACGTGAGCACAAAAGTGTGTTCAGATCACTTCACAGAAGAGTCTTTTTTGAAGACCCTGGTTGGCATGTGAAAGTTGAAGGGTGCTGTTCCAACATTGTTTGCCTGGACTGATAGTGTCACCACCCTGGGGCACCGGGATGGTCCGGCCCACACCCCCAGATGGACGTACACCCCACCGCGAGGAGCCGACACCACGGGTACACCAATGAACGGACAAAGAGACCAATGAATAGATTTAAAAGGGAATGTTTTTATTAAATTAAAAGTTCAAGAAGGTGTTGAGCAGGTGATTTTGTTGTGCAGGCCTGGAAGGAATCGGAGGCCACTGGGCTCCGTAACACTCAATTGGTCGCACAAGGGGGCCACTCTTCAATGCGACGGCTTCTCTGAGGGCCTCAGGCAAAGAGAATGAGAGGTCGGATTGCTCACCAACGTGCTTGCAGCGATACTGCTTCTCGGTGGGGCTCAGGCAGAGAGAATGGAGCTCGGTCGCTCATCAACGTGCTCACAGCGTAACTGCTTCTCTGTGGGGCTCAGGCAGAGAGAATGAGAGGTCAGGTTGCTCACCGCGTAACAGCAGCAATACTGCTTCTCTGTGGGGCTCAGGCAGAAAGGATGAGGCTCAGTCGCTCATCAGCGTGTTCGCAGCGTAACTGCTTCTCTTTGGGGCTTAGGCAGAGAGAATGAGAGGATACACAAATGGTGAGTTTGATTATGATGGAATATAATCCACTCTGTGACGTTTCCACCCAGACGTTTATTCAATGGTGCATTATAATGGTAAACAGGTGACATAGGGCGGTATTTCTTACAGTATTCAATGATGGATTGTGCCAGGAACAAAGTTCAATAGTACTGTAATACTTCTCTTTGCAGTTGTAACAGGATGAATTAGGCCGGACCACTGCAGCCTAGGCATTACACTCCCACTCTCGTGTACACTACAGTCCACACAGGCAAACACACGTGAATACACACTTCTAAGAGATCATAAATCACTTCACTCACAAATCGGGCTTCAGCGCGACGTCTCTTCCATCTTCATCGATAAAGTCTTAGCCCCTCACACAGCCAATCTCAAAACACTTCTCTGCAACAATACTTCAGGCAATCATTGGTTCCAAATTACCACAGTCCGCATAATTATGCATTCCTCATATCATTAGCTTCAGCCCAAAGGTCACTTAACTCTCCGTTTGCTCGACGGGTCTCCCTCTCCTCTTTCATGTGCCTCACACTACTGCCAGCCCAAGTTTACTGTGCCCCGTTGTACTCTCCTTGTTCGCCGATGACTTCAACTGGCGCGAACGCGTCGTTCCTTTTTCCCTTAAGATCACCAAACAAGGACTTTTTAACTATGTCGGCGTGGCGCGCGCCCCAATCAGCAGTCAATGCGCTTACATTGCGCACCTGATGCGCATCCACCAGGAACCGGAGTGATGTTGCCGGAACCGGAGAGGTCCTGGGGCTCCCCCCGGAAGTGTTCCCCAGGGGACGAAGGCGCAAAATAATAGTTCCGCCACCTCCGATTGTCACCCGTGACAATAGCACCATGAGGCCCTGCAAGGAGGTCTATCGTCAAAGGAACTACAAGGTATTTTTCTGTGCAGTTACATTCTTAGTCCATAATGTTTTTAAGACCTCTTTTCATGTGACTAAGTTTCAGTAATACTGCTTTCCAGTCATGCAACCACTGCAGTTGTTGAAGAGGATGTCCTGCAGGTTGATGTAAATTCCAATGAGTTAAGGTAAGTGATGTGTATCTCTGAACATAATTTTTTCCCCAACTATATTATCTGATTGCTAAGATCAGAGGAATGCTGGTAGAAGATACAGTAGCTATCGACTCAGTACACTCTCAGTGCCGTTTATTTAACATAACAACTGAGCATCTTACAGGTGTCGTGCCGAAAAAGTGATGGTCCGCCAAAAATTTATTGCGCCCAGTCTCTTTACGTCTACAGCTGGATCAAACAGACATAACGTGCAAATAACCATCAGTTTATGTCCGTGGTAATAGCAAAGGTATGTCTGTGTGATACTTTAACGTTTCTTTTAACATAATAATAACAGTTGTGGCCAAATAAGTGTTTATAGCTTAATCAGGTATGACATTTACATGATTATAGGAAATAATAGAAGCCTGAAGTTTGTGGGACTGTACTTGCAGGACTTAATTTAGTGGCAATAGCGTACAGCTCAGCAAGTTTGCATATATAACTTATTCCCTCAGCTAAGAATATATATGTGACAATAACAAAGCTGTTTGCAAATGCAAGTTAACTCTTTATTGAGACAGATGAAGACAGTAGCAGGTCAGACGAACACAAACTCAGGATGGTAAGTGGCGCAGGGACTTTGGTAGACAACCCGGTGATGGTGCTCGGTGATCCAGTAGTAATCCTCAGTGCGCGGTGAAGCAGTGCGGAAGTGCGGGAATCCAGAACACAGAACAAACGACGAAGAACACGAAGCAAATCCACAATCCAACGAGACAGCACGGTACAGGAACACACACCGGGGAAACCACAACGATCTGACAACATGAGACACCAGTTACTGCACATATAAAGGGACACACAAGTGGTGACAGTTGGTGCTATAATCAGCGGTGATCAGAGACCACGCCCACAGACATACATACACACACAACAGCACGAGGACGAGAGAGAGACAGTGAATTCATGAACCGTGACAATAAATTGGTCATAGAGATTATCATCAGGAAAATGATTTGTGACAGGGCGGTGCGTTTTATAGCCGATTTCAATCATAAACTCTGAACATACCTTCCTCCGAAGCAGGTTGGGTGTGCAGCATAAGTTACCATGGTGATATAGCCAGGTTAAGAGAGCCCCCTTTGTGACATAAACAATTCTGGCTTTTGGCTCAACATACCTAGCTAACCCATTAACCTCACTTTGTAGTACACCCCTCTGTAGTTACCACTTATTCCTTTTGAAAACATGAAAATGATACATATTGTACCCAGATATATTTCATTCTGTCTGGGATCTAACCTTTCAAGAAGTAATATCACTTTGTAGTAAACAATATTGAGTGTTAAAAAACTAATATTATTCTATATATTGTTGGTGGTGACAGCAGATTTCCAGAGCAGCTTATGTTGGAGGTGACTGCTACTGACCTGTTCTACTTTGGGAAATATCACTTTTAAGAGAAAAGCATTGTTTTGCAAATGACTGGCCTCAGATGGGAGATTGGTTTGGTTTGGTTTGGTTACTTTATTAATACCCGTAGGTAAACTGGTTTTACAGTCTAAGAGGCAGGACATCCTTAGAACATTGTTGACCACAACATGACATACAACACACAAAACATTAAAACATATAAAAAATAAACATATAAAAAATAAAATAAAAAAAAGGATAAAAAAAAATTTAATAAAAAGAAGGAACAGAGAACAGTACATGACCAAAGTGCTTGTGCGTTTTGTGCAAATAGTAATTTTACAGCTTGTTTAATCACCAGAGTGATTGCTGCTGGTACAAAACTGTTTTTAAAACGAGTGGTTCTACAAATAGGGACTTTTAACCTCCGTCCCGAAGGGAGACTCTGGAATTCCTTATTCAAAGGATGTAGACTATCATTAGTGATAGCCATAGCTAACCTCTGTAATTGTTTTGCATACAGAGTCATAGGGTGCAGCAGGGATTCCCCGGTCAGCTTACTTGACCACTTTACAATTTGGTATAGGCGATTCTTGTGCTTGACTGAGACACAACCAAACCATGCCACCAAGTCGAATGATATAATCGTTTCAATAAAAGACTTATAAAATAAGGTCATCATAGTCTTATCTATATTGAAATGATGTAATTTTCTCAAACAGTATAGGCGCTGTTGTCCTTTTTTACAGACAGCCTCACAATTCTCCTGGAAATTTAATTTAGAGTCAATAATTGTCCCTAGGTATCTATAAGATTGTACTTGGTCCACTAGTTGACCGTTTATAATTATTGCCTCATATCCTGGAGTTTTTCCAAAGTCAATGTACATATCCTTTGTTTTGGATATGTTCAATTGAAGGTGTGACTCCTCGCACCATCTGACAAAGTCTTCAATTATTGGACCATGGCCTCTTTCATTGATCACTAGTTTAAAATATGCTCTCCTAAAATTATGTCCCTCAATATTTTCTTGCCCTTGCAGTGCAGAGACTCCACACCCGATCATGATTATGCTGAACTGCCCCCGCCACTGGAGGAGCAACTTAAAGAAGCCCACAAGATCATCAACGATCATGCAGAATTATTGCACGTCTTCAAACCAAGCAGTTTCTCCTTTCAAGATTCCAAGGCGATGATAAGAACATCATGTTTTTCACAGGCTTTCCTGATTACAACACACTGGAAGCAGTGTTTATGGCCCGAGATGCTGTAATAACTCTGGTTAAAATTATATCATTATGACAACAAATATATGTTTTTTTTTTTTATAATTATTTTCTATAGTATACTTACTCAAAAGCTTTGATTGCAGCATCTAAGGCTGTGTGTGTTCATCGGTCCCTGTAACATCCAAACTAATGATTTAATGTTAGATCTGTCATTTATGTGATCAAAAGGCTACTAAATCATAGACAAATAAAATCTAAAAATTAACTTCAGTTATGTAAATCTTTATGTAAATTAGTAAATTAAGCATTTATGTGTGTAAAGTAAAGTGTTGACAAAAGCTGAGGCCAAACCGATGACATTATAGCACACACACACACACACACACGGCTATCTGGTGTGTTTTCATCTGGAAGATGTATTTTTAAGAGTTTCATCTGCCATACTGTACGTCTGTAAAATGTCCCCTGTCAAATATTAAACACACACTTAGGAAACGTCTGTGTTGCATTTGGTTTCGAGTGAATCCACACTTTTCTTTAAACAAACGTTTATCAGATGTTTGTACACAGTTAAAGCAATACTTTCAAGAAAACAATGTTTAACAAATCTTGAGAAGTGTGTGTGTTTAATGAAGCACGACTGTAGCTATATGAAAATGAAACATTTTACAGCAACTTAATATAATTAATATATCAATATTTAATATTAATGTCTTCAAATCAATAGTTTCCATGTCAGTTGTTAAATAAGTGCAATTTAAATATTAATAATGACTGAATCAATAATATGTATGATTCTGTCAATAGACTCTTCAGAAATGTGTGTATAATAGCTTGGCATTTTGCAACATGAGAAAGTTTTTTGAAAATGTGTGTGTGACTGATCTACAGTCTTCAGGATAATGATTTAAATAGCGAGAGTCACTTTGCATTGTCAGCACATGCTTCAGTGCTCTGAGAGTGTTTATAGTGCTGTGAGTTTAACACTTCATGACTGAGAGCAGAACACACACACTCTTCATCATCACACACGACTAAACTACAACTATGAACACAATCAACATCTTCATCTGGACCATTGCACTGTTTATTCAAGGTTTGTGTAGCTAATGCAGTTTTTACAACAATTATTATTTCTTTTAAAATGTGAAATATATCAATTCATCATTTTTGTTTGTGTTTTCTTTCAGAGTGTAGAGGACAGATCACTGTAACTCAGAGTCCATCAATATCAGCAGTTCAACCAGGAGAAGAAGTCAGAATAAACTGTAAAACCAGCAGTAATGTGTTTAATAATGATTACTTAGCCTGGTACTCACAGAAACCTGGAGAAGCTCCTAAACTCCTAATTTATAGAGTGAACACCCTTTATACTGGAACTCCATCTAGATTCAGTGGCAGTGGATCTGGCAGTGATTTTACTCTGAGCATCAGTGGAGTCCAGACTGAAGATACAGGAGATTATTACTGTCAGAGTGTACACTATCCAAACAGTAAATATGTGTTCACACAGTGATAAAGAGTCGTACAAAAACCTCTGTCAGTCAGACGTCACAGTGACTGCACTGATACAGCTGAGAGAAACTGCAGCTGCTGATGGAGGATCACAAACTACACAATATTAAACCTTCCACACACTTTATTCATTTATTATGATGTACTATGAAACATATAATCTTATATCCATTACTAAACTGGACTAAAATGTGTAGTAAATGTGAGTGGTGCTTGTTCTTGTAAAGCTTGTTGTTCTTGTAAAGCCTCTACAATGTAATAATTGCACTTGGATGCTTCACCACTAGAGGACACATCTTTATATCACTGAGTTCCTCTCTGTCAGCAAGAGAGTTTCTCTGGGCACTTCAACGAGCATCTAGAAAGAGAAATGTCACACACTTCACATCAGAAGGCCTACTCTCTCATCCCTGCATAGAAAGACACACGTACCAATGAGACGCTACAATTAAAATGGTTAAAAGCACCATTTTTAAGGAAAATGTACTAATCACACTGATGCACATTATGACAGAAACCCTTAACAATGTTCTAAAACCATAAATGCAGTGATTATGATACAAATTGAGAGAAAAACTACCTTTGGAATATATCTCCCTATGGTGTCTTTTGTAGGATCGTTGTAAGCTCTACATTCATCTTAATTTTCTTGAGGTTGTAAATCAACATATTTCTTTCATTATTATAAGTAGGACCTATTAATATATCATGCTCTACAGTTTTCTTTTGATTACAATTTTCACACTTTCCTGTCTCATGTTTCCCTATTGTCTTCAATGTACTATTAAGTGCAGTATTCCCAAATCTAAGTCTTGATATTATTGTTCCCTCGTTTCTATTTCTCCCTGTTATTCTGCCTTTATCTACGATTCTTTGAATGTATAAAACTGTCAAGTCCTTCTCCAGTTAAACATCCAAAGGACAACTCAATGTCCCGACTCAATCACTTCTATTTTCATTTGGCTTTGTCAGTTGATTGTTCTGTTCAACTTGTAAGGTTGTAACGTGTTAGGTTGTGAACCTTCAAAACAGAGAACAAACGTTACTGTCACGATTAGCCACACACTCCCTGGGTTATCACGGACTAAATTTCCCATCATGCACCTCCCTGGTCTGATTACACCAAACACCATACACCTGCACGGCGCTGATTACACACACCTGCATCTCATTCACACACAACAGCTGTGTCCCAATGTGAAGGACGCGTCCTTCGAAGGACCCAGCCTACCCAGCCTTCGAAGGACGCTCCGCATGTAGCCTTTGTAGGATTCCCGAATTGCGCATCCAGGTGTTCCCGATTACCACTCCTGGCGCCAAGCAACGGTGCGAGAGTAGCCTACAGCAGCCATCCTGATAAATCATTTTATGTAATTGAATAAACAGTATTTTGTTTTTACTGGAGGACATGGTGAGGATTTTTCAGTCATGTATTTTCAGTTTTAATAGCTGGATCATGGCCAGAGGTTTTCTGCGTCCCAATTCAGAAGCTGCTTCCTGAATTGCCAGATTACACTTTAAACTGTTCAAGTATTGGGTGTTAACTTACATAAATAGTGTAATGAAAAGAAAAGAAAACATACATGGGCATATGGTTCAAATGTTCACTTATATCTTACCTTGATGCGATTTTGTAGGCTAGTATATTCTTTTTATTATGTAGCATAAATGGACAATATAAATTATGAATATGAATATGGTAAATATATATTTAAACCCCGTATTATGGAGGGGAAAAACCTCCATCTGTGGGAAAAAAACAAAACAATCCGTAGCGATGGTTGTGCAATCCGTCCCTTCAGTTTATAAACTGTACTCACAATATTTTTTATGTGTAAATAAAAATACACAATTTTATTGGTGTAAACTCAAAATAACAAGAAAACTTTGTGCTTTTGTAAATAAAAGAAAAAATCAGGCGCGCTTTCATGATCTCCGTGAACTGGAGTGCGTGTCAAAAATGAACTGAAATAAAATATAGCACCTATACAAGCTTGAAATGTTCACTTTTAAACGAACAAATTCGAATCTAATTTCCAGGTTCTAATTTGGCCTTAGAAAACCAGTAAAATCGACATTTTTCCCCCTATTAATTTGTGAATATTTCAAATATTTAATAAAGGGGAAAAAAGTCATAAACAAAAATCTGAAAATACGTCAATATATATTTTTTTTTTTTGCGCAGCATTTGGTGTGTACAGTTCAAATTCAAATTTTGGTGCTCAACTTTGCGTTTTAAAAATAGCCTAACAACCGTTCATTTTTCGTTTTTCAATTACGGGTTAAAAAAAGAAAAACGAGTGGACGCAAAAGTACACGGACCTTATATTATTAAATATTTCAAATAATGTAGGCTATTTGTAGAAAAAGTTAGTGTTGGGTCTGTGTACTTTTGCGTCCATTCGTTTTTGCACAAATAAAAGTAGTTGCGAATGATGTATTATTATTTTCTGTATGACCAGAAATGATAGAGTAGCCTATTTTAAGTTGTTTCCAGTGTTGATAGAAAAATGCAAGTGTCCACGCCCGCGCCTCCACACTTCACACAAACACTTGGATATGCTCAAAATCTTGTGTTTATTAATGATAATTTTAGCCCTGTATTATTATTGTCTAACCTGTATTATGACTGACATTTGACGAATTGCTTTGTTCCTTTTTTTGATAAAAGCGGCTTCTAAATATGTAGCCTAAATGTAGCCTAGGCCTACTAATAATAATAATGATAATTAGTATTATTATTATTTGTGTTTATAATTATAACTATAAATGAGTTCACTGAAGACAGTAGGCTAATATGTTAATCATAAAATAATTTATGAATGTTTTATTTTTATATAATAAAACCTAACCTTGTGTTTGTGTTATATTTCTTTTTTATATGTGAAGTCTTTTTTTGCTTATTCTATTATACTGAGCTTTTTCCTCCCAAAAATGGAGTTTTAGAAAATTGAAGAAATTATCCATTTTAAAAAATGAAGTTTAAACACAATGCAAAGCATCCCTCATAAACAGGTGATCTGGTTGAATCATCGTGGGCACGATTTGTTAAACCGAGGGAACAGTTTAAGAATTCGTGAGTACAGTTTATAAACTGAGGGGACGGACTGCACAACCGTCGCCACGGATTGTTTTTTCCCCCACAGGAGACTTTCTGGGCTCCAGTCCGTACTACGGGAATATAAAACCCAGTTGAATATAAAAAAGTGCAGTTCAAATGTTACTCCCGCTCGTCATCGGTAGCTGTCACAGTTGCTAGGTGACAAGAACAATCATCCGTCATTTTTTTAAAATAAAAATGCTGTCGTCACCGGCGCGCAATGACTTATGGTGTAGGATCGGGGAGGATAGACCGTGAAGGATCCATTTATGTATCCTTCCTTTCACGGGGAAACGAAGGGTGCATTTGGCGTCGCTTTTAAATCAGGATAGCCTTCGTCGCGCCGCGATGACGCAACTGGCCTTTGAATATGGCCTTCAAAGGATGCGAAATTGAATTGGGACAGCCTTCATCCGCCTTCATCGCGCCGCGGTGACGCAATCGGCCTTCAAATGCGGCCTTCGAAGATGCAGCCTTTGAATTAACACATTCTTCGTCGCGCCGCTGTGACGCAATCGGCCTTCAAATACGGCCTTCAAAGGAAACAGCCTTCACATTGGGACACAGCTACTGAGGGCTTCACTGTGGGACCAGCTGCAGGAGACAAACACAACACATTCACAAACACACACACAACACACTGCACTGCACATTCACAGCATAGGAATAATGCTGCTCTAGTTTTAGATTAAATCATTATAAAACAATATCAGTAACACTTTATTTAAATATTTCATACATTTTGCATTGTAAAAGTATTTTAAATGCATTAATTACACTTTGCTATATACATTAAAATGCATGTATGATCTAATCAATAAGTGTAACAGCAGTTAAATAACATATTATCTATTCATTGATCCACCTTTATGAAGAACAACCCTTTTGAGATGAAACAATGTAATAGCAAATATTATAATGCATTTTAGATTTGGTTACAGTTCTTTATGATAAGATATAAGACATTGCACATTACATACATTATGAAACACTTTATAATGCATTAAAGGCTTTAAGTAAAGTCTCAACATAATATGTAATAATAATTATCATTTATAAATTTTGTTCTTGTTTCAACTTGTTTTAAATTGTATGTTTAGGAATATTATAATAATTAAATAGACTTACTGAGCACTAATTATAACTACAGTTATAACACATTATAATATTATTTATTCAGTGTTACCCCTTCAAAAAATTATAATACACCAAAACAAACAAACAAACAATAGCAAACAATAGCAAATATTATAAAACATTTTATCTTTGCTTACAATTATTTTTGAAAACATACATAATGTATTATTGATAGCTTTATAATGCATTAAACATAAAGGCTTCAAGTAAAGTTTCGCCACAATATCTAATTGTAACGGTCACCAGCTGGAGTACCTTCGAGAGCCACCAGAGGCCACTCCACACTAGACTGTGATCACTCCTTCAAACACTACATTTCCCATAACGCACTGCCCGGACTCATCAGCACTCATCTCTTTCACCTGTTTCTCATCACCTTGTTTCACTCACACCATAAATACCTGGGTTTCACATTCACTCATTGTGAAGTCTTGTTGTACTGTTAGTCTGCATTTCTGAGCAGTTTTCCCGTGTTTGTTTTCTGTTTTTGACCCTGGACTGTTTATCGTTTCTGACTCTGTTCTGCCCATCGTTTCTGACTCTATTCTGCCTATCGTTTCTGACTCTGTTCTGCCTGCCCCTATCTGGATTGTTTATTGGACTCTGTTTATTGCTGCCTGCCTTGACCACACCCTGTTTACTGGATTACTAGTTTGGATTACCCTTATTTAATAAAGCTGCGTTTGGATCAATCTTCGTGTCTCGGAGCATTCATAACAGAAGACTTCACCAACTACAGATCCAGTAGCCAAGTAAGATCCAGACCTACCATGGAACCAATAATTTGTCTGTTCCGTCTCAGCCAAGGTGACCGCCCTATAGAGAGGTATGTGGAGGAGTTCTGTGAACTCTGCCATGGGGTGGATGTAAATGAGAGTGTCCTGAAGGACATGTTTCGCTATGGGCTTACAGACATTGTTGATTACCTCATGCCTGATAACACCCCTCAATGGACTTTAATTCAATATATTGATCTCGCTCTCCGGTTAAGTGCCTCATCATTCACAGTGGGCTTTATGGATAAGGGGTCCCACAGAGTTTCACGAGATGCTGGTCCCGTCCAGCCCAGAGTTTCACGAGATGCTGGTCCCGTCCAGCCCGCTGGTCCCGTCCAGCCCAGCGTTTCACGAGATGCTGGTCCCGTCCAGCCCAGCGTTTCACGAGATGCTGGTCCCGTCCAGCCCAGCGTTTCACGAGATGCTGGTCCCGTCCAGCCCAGCGTTTCACGAGAGGCTGGTCCCGTCCAGCCCAGCGTTTCACAAGATGGCCGCCGAGCCAGTGTCTTCGGACAAGATGGCCGCCGCCGAGCCAGTGTCTTCGGACAAGATGGCCGCCGCCGAGCCAGTGTCTTCGACAAGATGGCCGCCGCCCAGCCAAGCGTTTCACAAGATGGCTGCCGCCGAGCCAGTGTCTTCGGACATGATGGCCGCCACCGAGCCAGTGTCTTCGGACAAGATGGCCGCCGCCGAGCCAGTGTCTTCGGACAAGATGGATGCTGCCCTGCTGTCTGTTTCTGAGCCGGTGTCTCTCCTCTCAGCCGGTCATGTCACGTCTACCCAGCCAGAGACTCTTCACATCACGTGTGCCCAGCCAGAGGCTCTTCACGTCACGTCTGCCTTCACGTCACGTGTGCCCTGCCAGAGGCTCTTCACGTCACGTCTGCCCAGCCAGAGGCTCTTCACGTCACGTCTGCCCAGCCACAGGCTCTTCACGTCACGTCTGCCCAGCCAGAGGCTCTTCACGTCACGTCTGCCCAGCCAGAGGCTCTTCACGTCACGTCTGCCCAGCCAGAGGCTCTTCACGTCACGTCTGCCCAGCCAGAGGCTCTTCACGGCACGTCTGCCCAACCAGAGGCTCTTCACGGCACATCTGCCCAGCCAGAGGCTCATCACGGCACTTCTGCCCATCCACAGACTGCTTGCGTCACTTCTGCCCAGTCAAACCTTCACATCCTACGCCAGTCCAGCCGAGCCTGCACTTCACGCCAGTCCAGCCAAGACTGCAAGTGTCATGCCCGCCGAGCCAAAGCCCTCTTTGCCGCTGGTCCTGCCCAGTCCAAACCCTTCTTCGCCGCTGGTTCTTGTTCTTGTTTCAACTGTAAAACACTTTCTGAAATCTAAATCGTATTTTTTTTTTAAATATGTAATTAAATAGACAGACTAGTTTAGTTCCTCCACCGAAAGTCCACCACAGTGATACAATCTAATGAAATGCTCGTGCAAAAACCTCTATTCCACTCGAGTGAACACACACTCCAGCAGAGAGAGAGAAACAACACTTCAACACACTGATATTAGAAGATCCTCAGCTCTTCTCAACACTCACTCATTCAGATTTGACTAAGTGCTTTCTGATATAACACTATTAAAATAAATATATTTGATGAGCTGTGACCTCTGAGGTGACCTTTGACCTCTTTGATCATGGATAATGTTGTGGAGTTTCTCATAATGATGCTTCTGTTCTTCATATGCAGATCAATCATCATGATTCACAGAAAAACCTGCAGCTTCAAATAAATGAATCAACAATTCTGAACATTTCAGATGCACAGTTTAATATATAATGACATGCACAGTAAATATATTAATATTTAATATATAATATATATATATAAAATATATATATTAATATATAATAATATATAATATATTTTTCTGGTTTACTCTAAATATAATAAAAACTATTCATTTACTTCTTGATTTCTCATTATTAACATGCTTTTAAAGGCGTAGCACATCTGCATAAAGAAATAATTATTGAGTTTGACAAATATGTTTAAAATTATCTACACTCATGATTCTCCAATCATTTCAGTGGCCTAGAAATATCTTCATTGGATTCTCCAGTCAAACCCTAGAGTCATCAGTTATCAGCCTGACAAACATAAACAAAAATATTTTTATATACACGGAATATGTAAAATTAATCACTAAATGGTTCAATAACATTATTCTGAAAGTAAAATCTTTGAAGAGAGTTTATGAGTTTGTTAACAGCACAAGCTGTTGTAAATCCTGCCCACTTCTTTGCATTGTCAGCACATGCTTCAGTGCTCTGAGAGTGTTTATAGTGCTGTGAGTTTAACACTTCATGACTGAGAGCAGAACACAACACAATCTTCATCATCACACAAGACTAAACTGCAGCAATGAACAAAATCAACATCTTCATCTGGACCATTGCACTGTTTATTCAAGGTTTGTGTAATACAGTTTTTACAATAATTATTAATTCTCTTAAAATGTGAAATGTATATTTGTATCATATACTGTATATCATCATATATCATTTTCATTTTTTTTTTGTGTTTTCTTTCAGAGTGTAGAGGACAGTATACTGCAACTCAGAGTCCATCAATAACAGCAGTTCAACCAGGAGAAGAAGTCAGAATAAACTGTAAAACCAGCAGTGAAGTGTATTATGGTGATCGTTTAGCCTGGTACTTACAGAAACCTGGAGAAGCTCCTAAACTCCTCATATATTATGCAACATACCGTTATACTGGAACTCCATCTAGAATCAGTGGCAGTGGATCTTACAGTGATTTTACTCTGACCATCAGTGGAGTCCAGACTGAAGATACAGGAGATTATTACTGTCAGAGTACAAACAGTGGTGCGTTCACACAGTGATAAAGAGTCGTACAAAAACTTCTGTCAGTCAGACGTCACAGTGACTGCACTGATACAGCTGAGAGAAACTGCAGCTGCTGATGGAGGATCACAAACTACACAATATCAAACCTTTCACAGACTTTATTTAATATGATATGAATTAATTATTATGATGTAAGTAAACATGTAACATACAATCTAATATCCCTTACTAAACTGGACTAAAATGTGTAGAAAATGTGGTAACACTTTAGAATACTGTTTCTTACTGCATAACTAATAAGGAATTACTGAAGAACTAATGGGTAATTCTTCATGAACTACTTCTTCACTACTGTTAAAGTAGGAAGAAAGGAAGATGATAACTAATCAGTATGTAATATAATTGTATGATTGTGTTAAGTATCAGTTAGTTAATCAATAACTAATGAATTCTGTCATACCTCCTGAAGAACGTCTCGGGTTACGACTGTAACCCTTGTTCCCCGAGAAGGGAACGAGACACTGCGTCGTCGTCGTGACGACACTAGGGGAATGCCCCCAGCGTAGCGCGTCTGAAGCATGAATGAAATCTGTCCAATCCTGATTGGTGCTGCGTCATGACGTAGTAGATGACGGCATAACCGGAAGATACAAAGGGACGCCCAGCACACACACACATTAGCTCTTTTGCGATGAAGCAAGCGCTCTGACCGTGATAGGTGTGGCGACGAGACGCAGTGTCTCGTTCCCTTCTCGGGGAACAAGGGTTACAGTTGTAACCCGAGACATTCCCCTTTGAGGGAACTCGCACTGCGTCGTCGTCGTGACGACACTAGGGGAACGAAATGCCCACTATGCCACACCGTAATCACGCCCGCCCTAGTGTGAAGCTGGAAGACCAGGCACACTTTAGGACGCGAGCACTCTGGCGCCAGGCGTCACGGGGAGTTGCAGACTGTAGAAACGTATGAAGGTGTGCGGGGTAGCCCACCCGGCCGCCTCGCAGATCTCCTGAAGCGAGACGCCAGAAAGGAGGGCCACCGAGGAGGCCATGCTCCTGGTGGAATGTGCCCTCACGGCCATAGGTGAAGGCAAATTGCGCACCTGATAAGCCGTGGCTATCGCCTGGACAATCCAATTGCTGATTGTCTGTTTAGATGCAGGCAGCCCTTTCTTGGGTGAACCAAACACACCAACAACTGGTCTGACTTCCTCCACTGAGAAGACTTCTCCAAATAAACCCTTAGAGCTCTGACTGGGCAGAGCAGGTGAAGTCTCCCCTCTTCCGCCGTCCCATGAGGTGGAGGATGGAAGGCCTGAAGAACCACCGACCGTGCCACACTAGACGGCACCTTGGGCACATAGCCCGGTCTAGGATGCAAGATGGCCTTGACACCGCCAGGGGCAAACTCCAGGCAAGTTGGCGTTATAGCCAAGGCATGGAGATCCCCCACCCTCCACAGAGAGGTGATGGCAAGGAGAAAGGCCACCTTGAAGGTCAGGTTCTTTGCCTCAGCCGACTCCAGTGGTTCAAAGGGGGCCTCAGCCAACCCTTCAATAACCACCGCCAGGTCCCAAGTTGGGACTCTGGAGTGAGCCGCAGGCCTCATCCTCCGAGCCCCACGGAGGAAACGTACAACCATATGGTGCTTTCCCAAGGACCCAGCACCTATAGGCGAGTGGAAAGCCGCAATGGCAGCCACATACACCTTAAGTGTGGACGGGGTAAGTCCGGCGGAGAAACGATCTTGGAGGAACTCCAGCACTGAAGCCACTGGGCAGTTAACTGGGTCCACCTCACGCTCTCTACACCAAGTGGAAAACACATTCCACTTTAGGCTGTACAGTCTCCTGGTGGAAGGAGCCCTGGAGCTGAGTAGGGTCTCGACAACATCTGCTGACAGGCCAGCCTCTAGGTACTGAGCCCCCTCAGGGGCCAAACCCAGAGGTTCCACAGCTCTGGCCGGGGGTGAAATATTGTGCCCCCTGCCTGAGACAGCAGATCCCTCCTCAGAGGGACCTGCCACGGGAGGCCGTCTAGCAGTGCTACAATGTCCGAGAACCATATCCGGGTCGGCCAGCGGGGTGCTACTAAAAGTAGGCTGATCCCTTCCCGGCGGACCCGCTCCAAGACTCCCGGGAGCAGAGCGATCGGGGGGAATGCGTACAGACGCAGCCTCGGCCACGTCTGTGTCATAGCGTCCAGCCCCAGCGGAGCTGGATACCTGAGAGAGAACCACAGTGGACAGTGGGACGTCTCTTGAGACGCGAACAGATCCACTTCCACTGGGCCGAATCTCACGCACATGGTCTCCACCACCTCGGGGTGGAGTCGCCACTCCCCGGGCCTCAGCCCCTGCCTCGACAGGACGTCTGCTCCCTGATTTTGGATCCCAGGGACATACATCGCTCTGAGAGACGACAGTTTCCCCTGGGACCACAGAAGGATCTGGTATGCCAATCTGTATAGAGGGCGCGACCTCAGACCCCCCTGATGATTCAGATATGCGACTACAGAAGTGTTGTCCGAGCGTATCAGGACATGGTGGCTGCGGAGGTCCGGGAAAAAACTCCTCAGAGCTTTGTAGACCGCCAGCATTTCCAGGCAATTGATGTGCCAGGAAAAATGCCGGGTCTCCCACAGACCTCTCGCAAAGCGGCCGTCCATGACCGCGCCCCAACCAGTGAGAGAGGCATCTGTTGAAACGATTTTCCGGCATCGTGGAATCCCATACAACTCCCAGGAACGTAGTCCTCTGGGAGGGCGTCAACACACTCTTTTTTGTGTTGAGTCTCAACCCCAGACTCTGGATGTGGGCGAGGACGACATCTCGATGCCGAATCGCCAGCTCTCGCGACTGGGCCAGAATCAGCCAGTCGTCGATGTAATTGAGCACCCTGACGCCCTCGAGCCTCAGGGGTGCTAGAGCTGCATCCATGCATTTTGTAAAAGTGCGAGGGGAGAGAGCTAGGCCGAACGGAAGAACCCGATATTGGTACACTTCGCCCCCGAAAGCGAACCTCAGGAACTTCCTGTGACATGGAAGGATGGAAATGTGGAAGTATGCGTCCTTCAGATCTATCGTGATGAACCAGTCCTCGAACTGGATCTGACTCACGATGGCTGGAATTGTGAGCATCTTGAACCTGAATCTCCTCAGGGACCGATTCAAGTGCCTGAGATCTATTATTGGACGCAACCCGCCATCCTTCTTGGGAACTATGAAGTACCGGCTGTAGAACCCGGACTCCCTGTCTGGCAGAGGAACACATTCTATGGCCTCCTTGACCAACAGGGATTGAACCTCCTGTTCCATAACCCGAACCTGCTCTGGGCCGACCACAGTCCAGACCACCCCGTTGAACTTCGGGGGAGGGGAACTGAACTGCAGCCTGTAACCCAGCTCTACAGTACGCAGGGCCCACGCAGATATATTCGGAAGGCATGACCATGCGCCGAGATAATCTACTAAGGGAACCAGCCTCTCGAGGCTGGCCTTGGGTGTTAATCGAGACTCGTTCCCGAGCCCCTGAGGCGGCTGACCGGCAGGGAGTAGTCGAGAACGATTTTCGGTGTGCGGACGCGTTCGCTGCCCAGCCACAGGTCTTACTAGAGGTGGCTGGAGCGGCGTGCGTACGCGGGAAAGCAGTGAGGTCCGAAGCGTACTTGACGGCGGAAACACAGCACTAATTTCCCGAGAGCTCCGGGATGGAGGCGACCTCGATCGCCCCACCCCGGGGGGGGGGCAGCTCTCAGCGGTCCGGCCGCAATTAGGACCGCTTGGAGGAAGCCTTCTTTGCCTGAAGGACGGTTCTCAGATCGACCTTAGGCTCGGAAGGCTTACCGCGAGAGCGCCGCCTCCTTTGCCAAGCTCCCTCGGGAGGGGCGCGGGAGGCGACACTCTCCTTTTGCACCTGTCGATGCGAGGAGCCGGCAGGCGGCTGAGGCTGCCCTTTAGAGGCAGCCTTCCTCGAGGAGCCAGAACGGCGAGGGAGGTATTGCTGGAAGGCCGCCGACTGTTTTTTAACCTCCTGAAACCTCCCGACGACGGTATCAACCGCGCCGCCGAAGAGGCCAGACGGTGAAATCGGGGAGTCTAGGAGAAAATGTTTTTCTCTCTCCTTCATCCCCGACAAATTTAACCATAAATGCCTCTCCACACACACCAAACCAGCCATGGAGCGGCCGATGGCACGGGCCGTCTCCTTGGTGATGCGGAGGGACAAGTCGGTGGCCTTCCTCAGTTCCGTGATATCCCTAGGAGAGGGACCCTCACCCTCATCAAGCTCCTTGAGGAGGTCGGCCTGGTAGGCCTGCAACACCGCCATGGTGTGCAGGCAGCTACCAGCCCGCCCAGCCGCCATATAAGCCCTGCCCACCAGCGCGGATGTATCGCGGCATGGCTTAGTGGGCAGTACCGGGGCCTTAAGGGACGATGCGGCCTCGGGAGAAAGATAGCTCGCGAGAGCTTCCTCTACCCGCGGCATTTTCCCATAACCAAGCTCAGCCGCCCCCAACACGTTAGCAAAATCAAGTACTGGGGGATTGGAGAGCCTGGCTGAATACGGTTTCACCCATGACTTGCACAACTCATTGTGCAAGTCAGGAAAAAACGGAAGGCCCCGGCGTGGAGGTTGAGACCTGCGCTTAAAAAATCTCTCATCCAGTTTGCTTGGTGGCTGGATCTGCAATTCTTCTTGTTGCCAATCAATTCTTAGTTTGGCCACAGCGCGGGTCAAAACCTCCACTAGCTCCTCTTGAGCAGGCGCGTGAAGTGGCTGATCAATGTCCACATCACCCGCCTCGATGTTTAAATTATCTGACTCAGATCCAGATAACTGAAACATCGGGTCCTCCGCCTCGCGGGAAGAAGCCGCTTCGCGGGCTTCCGCACGGGGCGGGAGAACCTCTGAATCCTCAGACGAGGACCGGGAAGATGCCGTAGCAGTCCCGTGTCCCCCTGAGAGATCCATCCGCGAGCCCCACGATCTGCGGCGTCGCGCTGCCTCGGCAACCGCGGGCCCAGAACCGCGAGGCTCGTGAGCCTGGCCGCTTGAATCAAACACGGCCAGCCGCGAGCGTAAAGCCCTGAGTGGCAGCTTCTCACACTCGCAACAAGCGGCTCCCTCAAGAGCCGCTCTAGCGTGCTGCGCGCCCAGACAATACACACACAGCTGGTGTGTGTCCGTGCCCGTAATGTAGCGCGGACACGGATGCACACACTGTCTAAATTGCTCGCTAGACATCTTATATATTGTGCTTGATGTCACTGCAAATATATATGGGACAAACAACAGTAAATAGGACGAACAGATCACACAGAGCGCTTTAGCTGAAGAGCAAAAAAGCTAATGTGTGTGTGTGCTGGGCGTCCCTTTGTATCTTCCGGTTATGCCGTCATCTACTACGTCATGACGCAGCACCAATCAGGATTGGACAGATTTCAGGCATTCCCCTAGTGTCGTCACGACGACGACGCAGTGCGAGTTCCCTCGAAGGGGAACTACTATTAATTATCTACTAATTAAGGTTCAGGAAAAATAACTAAGAATTAACTAATGAACAGTTATACAAAACTATATTGAGTTGTGCCCTTCCTTATTTACTAATGTTCTTACAGTTTTTCTCGGTTGCCTAAACACATTTCTTGAAACTATGTCTCGTATTCTCAAAACTGTAAACACAAATCCATAACGTCTCACCCAATTACCAAACATCATATTTTCAGGTCAAAATGAAGCTCTACACTCAAAACCATTCACTCTTGCTGAAAAGCCAAACTTTGCCATGAGACATCACACACAAGCCCTCACAAACACACACACTACAACATAGTCTAACACACTGGTGCAATACATTCAAAACAACATCTCCAAAACTGGTAAGTTAAGGTGATACACAGGGCAACTTTTTGAGCAATGTTGCTGGGCAATGTTGCTGTCAACGGGCAACCAGATGAGACACAGGGCCCACGACCGATCTAAATTATCCAGATATAAATGTATTGCCCATTTTCAATGGGAAAGTGCCCAAGCAACAATCGCTCGGCAAGATTGCCCAGCAACATTGCTCAAAAAGTTGCCCTGTGTATCATCACCTTTATGTTGCTTGTGGTTCTCAAGAGAGCGACTCAAGTTTGGCTGTACTCATTTCCCAGCCTCCCTCATAGTCAAACCATGGACAAAGATATGGGCAACTAGAGTGGCACGAATTTCATCCGAGACTTTGTCTCCTTGCCCTTCACCTTCCTCCTCCTCCTCCTCCTCCTCCTCCACTTCAGCGTCCTCAACCTCTTCCTTCACCTCTTCCTCCAGTCCCATCTACTCCTCCTCCTCCTCTTCCTCCACTCCAGTGTCCTCAACCTCTTCCTTCACCTCTTCCTCCAGTCCCATCTACTCTTCCTCTTCCTCCTCCTCCTCCACTCCACTGTCCTCAACCTCTTCCTTCACCTCTTCCTCCAGTCTCATCTTCTCTTCCTCCTCCTACTCCTGAACATGAATTAAGGCTGTTCAATATCTTTTTGAATGCTTTTTCCGCTGGTCAACAGTCATTCCACGCACATCTTGCACCACAGCACAACTCAACTCCCTTTTACAGGGTCCCTGATCTCCAACCTCCACCAGCTACTCATTTTCCTTTTCCCCAAACTCACTTTGTGCCTCTTCACCTTCAAAGGTTGTCCTCTACCCCAAGGCAGCTGAACGACAGCGATGATCAGAGTAGTTTGGGTGAGAGTAGTACACACTACAACCTGTGATAAGTTTAAATGGCTATCACATTAGTATTTTCTTGTTCATTCCTTTTATATTTATATTTATATTTATTTATTATTTTTCTTAAAACCAGCAGAATAAGCTTCTTGTTTCAAGAGGTTTTTTTTTTTTCCTTTTCACCCCCAATCTGCTGTATTTGTTCAATATTTGAATGCTATTATGCAAAGAAAGTGGTTTGGTCTTTTCTGACATACTGAATGTACATTTTTGTTGCTACTTGACCAATGTGAAATCAAAGCCTTTATGAAGAATATTTTTCTTTTATTGTATTTTTGGACAATTTCCACAAACACAGTTGATAGACAAAGTTGATCACAGCCTATGCCATACTCATTTGTTCTGTTTACATTTACAACTCACATCTGACTTCTACTTGTCTAGGCACATCACAGGTACTGGCTAAAAAAAAGCTGTTAAAGCTTCCCGAATGTGATTTGGACCCAGTACATTGTGGTTGTCCATAACATCAGTAGTGTCAGAAGTGTTGCCACAGTGGGGGTGCCACTCATTTTCAAACATATCTCCTTGAATCTCACAAATGTTGTGAAGAACACAGCAAGCAGTCACAATATTTGCAACGTTCTCCAGATGTACATCAAGTCACTTTCTAATGCACCTCCACCTTCCCTTTAGCCTGCCAAACACACACTCGACAGATACTCGTGCCTTGCTGAGCCTCTGGTTGAAGTACTTCTGTGCCCTTGTTAGGTTCCCATTGTCATGGTAAGGCTTAATGAGCCAACTCAACATTGGGTAAGCAGGATCACCCAGTAACAGTAAGGGTACAGCTGTTCCTGATATGTTTTTTGTGACCTTAAAAATATAAAAAGGTTAGGGTTAGAATAAATTGCAACTGTGCAGCTTTTGCTGACTATGGTATATAATTGAATTCCAAAATACTCAGTAAAATGCACAAGACTTACAGCTGGGAAAAGCTCTCCACGTTCTGCGAGATCAAATATCACAGAGTTCTGCAACACACGTGCGTCATGTACACTGCCTGGCCATCCAATGTTTATGTTTGTGAAACTGAAAGTAGGAAGTGAACTCACCTTCATTTATATAGCACTTTATACAATACAGATTGTTTCAAAGCAGCTTTACATTGATGCACAGTAATGGTTATAAAGATCATTATAAAATGATAAATGATGCATTAAATCTGCTTCAAATCAGCTCTAAAAAGGTTGTCATTCTGCTCAATTCAGTTCAGTATTTATTCGGTTCAGTTCAATAGCTTTAAAGTGCATCAATCATGGAAAGCGCAATTCTGTGTATAAGTGCATTAAATGTTACTCTAGAATTTTTGTTATCAACTGCATGTTAAGCATAGTGAGCAGCATTATTTTATGTCTTATTAATAAATGCTTCCAATATTACCTGCCTCGATGATCAACAACTGCTTGTAGTAGGATGGAATGCCAGCCTTTCCTATTGTAGTAGTCTGATGCGTTGTCTCTGGGTGATAAAATTGGGATATGGGTCCCATCTATCGCTCCAGCGCACTGAGGGAAGCCACGTCTCTCTTCAAACCCGCGCGTCACCTCATTCAGTCTCTCTCCTGTGGGTATACTTATGTGCTGATGAGCCAGCGATTTCAGCCCGGATGCCACCTCATGCACACATTGCCAAACTACAGCTTTGCTGACACCGAAGAGATGAGCAACTGTGCGTAAACAGTCACCTGTAGCAAACCAATACTGGGCCACACAAGCAACTCTTTTCTCCACAGGAATTGCTGCACGTAGCTGTGTGGTTTTGCGATACAGTCGAGTGCGAAGTACATCGCAAATGTACTGAAATGTTTGCCTTCGCACCCGAAAGTTGCAAAACCATTCATTTTCAGTAAAGAACGCGCATTTTTCCCACCACAACTGGCAACGTTCTCTGACCCATAGGTTTCTCTGTACCGTTTTCATTACGGCATCTATCCACAGTATTAACACTTGCAGCCTCTTTATCCTCCTCATTTTGCGCGATTTGTAAAATCTCTGGCTCGGCAGGCGTGACGTGAAGCTCTGTGCTGGGCCGGACCAACGGCGAAGGAAGCTCAGGGCTGGACAGGACCAGCGGCAAAGGAAGCTCTGGACTGGACGGGACCAGCGGCGAAGGAAGCTCAGGACTGGACGGGATCAGCGGCGAAGGAAGCTCTGGGCTGGGTTCATGGGCTGTAGCTGATGTGTGTGCTGCTCACACACACAAAACAGCCACGGACACCACAATGAGCGCTGTGTCTTCCAGAACAGACTCAAGTGCAGCATGAACAGTCTCTGGCAGGGCGGACAACACATGCTCAGACTCTGGTGGGCAGGCAACTGGTTGGACAGGCTCTGGCTCTGTTCATCTTTGGAACACGAATTAAGATATTTTTGATGAAATCTGAGAGCTGAATCACTCCTCCATACTAGTCCATAGGCTTCTTCAGGGATTGAAACTTGCCAGCGCCGAAAAGTTATTAAAGACATCGTTAAAATAGTCCAAGTGACTACAGTGGCTTAATCTTAAGTTTAATAAACGACGAGAATACTTTTTGTGCGCAAAAAAATAAAAATAACGACTTTATTTCAACTATTCATTTCCTTCTCTGTGGGCCTCGAGTGAGTTCACTAGTGTAACAGCGCAGCGCTTCTGTTGTTATACCTCACACGCATCACACACATGACCAGCGTCGGCCAATAGTGAGCCTACGTGTGACGTAGCTCTACGCAATCACACTACGTTAACTGACTAGAGGTCAACAGAGAAGGAAATGAATAGTTGAAAGTCGTTATTTTTGTTTGTTTTTGCGCACAAAAAGTATTCTCGTTCCTTGATAAAGATTGAGAAAACTGTAGTCACTTGGACTATTTTAACGATGTCTTTAATAACTTTTCGGGGCTGGCAAGTTTTAATCCCTGAAGAAGCCTATGGAGGAGTGATCCAGCTCTCAGATTTCATCAAAAATATCTTAATTCGTGTTCCGAAGATGAACAAAGGTCTTACGGGGTTGGAACAACATGAGGGTGAGTAAATTTTCATTTTTGGGTGAACTATCCCTTTAATGACACATATCTTTACCTTTCATTCCAGCCAGATGATCTGACGGTTGCTGCTCGCATCTCAGCCTACCTGATGGAAAATTCTTGCTGGATGAATGACCTTCACCTTCAACTCAACCTTGCCAAAACAGAACTGCTTATGGTTTCAGCCAAACCATACTTGCTGTGTGATCCTGCTGATTTGCCTTCTACATCATTCTACTATCGGAGCTGCACAACTTCTATCCAGACTGGACTATTGTAATGCTCTCTTGGCAGCTCTTCCAGCATCAGTCAAACCTCTGCAACTGATCCAGATGCTGCAGCAAGAGTGGTCTTTAAAGGTAGCCCTATACCTCCTAAACTCACTACTTTAGATCTATGTGTAATCCAGAAGCTTGTGTTCTGCAAGTGAACGGCGCCTTGTAGTGCCATCATCCCAAAGAGACACAAAATCACTTTCAATGACCTTTACCTGGACTGTTCTCTGCTGGTGGAATGACCTGCCCAACACATTTTCAAGAAACTGCTAAAGATCCATCTTTTTCGTAAACACTTGACCCAATAATACTAAATCTTTGTAAAAAAAAAAAAACTTGCTATGTGTACTGTGCTTGGCTAACTGGGACTTGTCACTGCACTTGTTGCTTCTATTGTTATCGTAATTGGTAAGTCACTTTGGAGAACATGTAATTGTAAATGTTTAAAAAAAAGAGTTATTTTAGAGTATAAAGGTATACAACAATTGCCTTTTAATGTGGATATTTTTACATGTTCTAAATTATATACTAAGCTTGTATTTCCTATCTATCACTTATCTTGATGTTCAGTGTTTGTTCAATTACTAATACTGTAAATGTGCAGGTATTCTGTACTTATACATTTAGTTAATTTAACAGAAATTTACTGTAAACTTGCTATTGTCAGGAGCCAATCAGATCCCTCACATGTCACCACGCAAAGATCACTGTCCCCAGATTACTGATCACCTGCACCTGTTTCCACTCAGCACACACTTCCCAGCCAGCACAAAAGCACCCGATTCACTCCCAGTCATTGTCAAGCCTCCAACAGGAACGACCCTTACCAGTCACCACTTGTCTCACTCTGAGCCATCCTTCAGCAACGGACGTAAAGTATACTTACCTGAAAGAAACTAACCTTGTTGTCCTTGTTCTGATGTTCCCAGGATCCGCTCCATGACTCATGTTCTCCGTTTCCTGGAATCCGCCACGAGTCCCATTTCCCACTGGATGAGCTGCAAGAGAAAGTGAAAGTATCACTGAACTGGTGAGCTCATTGTCAAGTGCACTTCAAAGGATCTACTCACCTGGAATCCTTCCTGAATCACGCCTATCCATGAACGATCTGAAAAGAGAGAAAACTCAAGTTATTGATCTGTGTTACCCGCCACGTTATTCCTTAAGAAGAGGATTCACTCACCTGGATGCATTCCTGCCACATATATCCTCTTCGAGATCACCGTTGAACTCCCGAAACCCTGCATACTTACCTTTGAGTTAAATAAAGATACATTTATGTTTATCACTTACCTCTGTCTCCGAGCCTGAATCCTGACAGAAGGCTTGACCTAACAACAGAAAGAGGTGAGAGATGGATTCCGGACAGCCCGCTGTTGCTACCACCGATCCTCCGACAGAACCCATGTTTACTCCAGTGAGAACTTCCGTGAGCGCCGCTTCTTCGATTACCTGCTTTGCAACTCCCCCGTCGCGCCCAGCACCTTTCTCTGGCCGGGCGGAGGACTGCAACGGATTTTTACTCCAGTGTTCGCTAGCTCTGGAACAGCAAGTTCAGCTCTATCCCAATGAGAGATCGAAAGTGGCATTTATCATTCAGCAACTCTCTGGCGCAGCTCTGAGGTGGGCAGAGGCGTTATGGATGCAGAAATCCACAGTGGTTGCGTCAGTTCAAGAGTTTGTCAAACATTTTAAGGAAGTTTTCGGACGACCCGCGGATGATTCCTCATTTGGAGAACAGCTCCTACAATTACGTCAAGGAAAGAGAGTCATTGACTGAGTATTCTGTGGAATTTCGCACACTTGCATCAAATAGTGGATGGAATGAGAGAGCTCTGATTTCTGTTTTCCGTCGAGGTTTAAACCCAGCTTTGCGCCTCCAACTGGCGATCTATGATGACAGCTTAGGAATTGAGAAATTCATTCAGCAAGCCAAGCGAGTCCATCAACGATCTTTGAGTTGTTATGCTGATCAGTCTCATCACCATCCTGTGTCTTTTCAGAATCCCAAGAATCTCAATCCAGAAAATCAAGTTGAAGAGATGCAAGTCGACACTTCTAAAATTTCTCAGGCTGAACGTGTTCGTCGAAGAGAGATGAAGTTATGTATGTACTGTGGTACCAAGGGTCACTTCAGACTTAACTGCCCAATTCGACCGGGGAAAATGATGGTAAGCTCAGTCTTGAATCAACCCATTGTCTCAGCACCACCCACCATTGATTGGACGTCTGGGAAAATCCTGCAATGGGGATGTCAATGTCCAGAGATCAACGATCCAGTATCCCGTTCATCCAGTAACCCAAGGACCCAAGTGCTCAAAGTTAACTCCACGTCCATAGAGAGTCCCACAGAAAACTTGTCAACTAATATCCCAGCCTGTTATTCGAAGTTTTCTGATGTCTTCAATCCTGTCACTGCTTCCAAGTTACCCCCTCATCGACCATGGGATTTTGCTATAGACCTGATCCCTGATGCACGTCTCCCCAAGGGTCGGATTTACTCCTTGTCCATTCCAGAACAAGAATCCATGAAGAAATATATCCACGAAGCTTTAGATCAGGGTTACATCCGACCTTCCACATCTCCTGCCGCCGCAAGTTTCTTCTTCGTGGCCAAGAAAGACGGTGGTTTAAGACCATGCATTGATTACAGAGCCTTGAATCAAGTCACTGTGAAGTTTAGCTACCCCTTGCCTCTCATACCCGCTGCTCTCGAACAACTCAGAGAGGCAAAGATGTTCACCAAGCTTGACTTACGGAGTGCGTACAATCTAATCCGTATCAGAGGAGGAGATGAGTGGAAGACTGCTTTCATAACCCCGGCTGGCCACTACGAATATCTTGTCATGCCATATGGTTTGGTCAACGCTCCTTCCGTTTTCCAAAGTTTCATGGATGAGATCCTCAGAGACTTTCTAGGGAAGTTTGTTCTGGTCTATATCGATGACATCTTGATCTATTCCAAGAATCCAATCGAACACCAGAGACATGTGTCTCTAGTCCTACAACGTCTCAGAGAACTCACTCTGTTCCTGAAAGCTGAGAAGTGTACCTTTCATCAAAGCACCATCGACTTCCTGGGATACATACTCAGTGATCGAGGAGTGGAGATGGACCAACAAAAGGCCGAGACCGTCCTGTCCTGGCCAACTCCCAAGTCCGTGAAGGAGCTTCAGAGATTCCTCGGGTTCGCCAACTTCTATAGGAGATTTATCAACCAGTACAGTCTTCTCACTTCTCCATTGACCTCCTTGCTAAAAGGAAAACCTAAGATCCTGCAGTGGAACCCCGAGGCTGAGAAAGCTTTTCATGCTCTGAAATCTGCCTTCACCAGTGCCCCTTTGCTTCACCATCCAGACCCTGAAAAACCATTCATGGTGGAAGTCGATGCCTCCACCACCGGGGTTGGAGGAATCCTGTCCCAATGTTCCGAGTTCTCCTCAAAACCACTCCCTTGTGCATTCTTCTCCAAAAAGTTTTCTCCAGCTGAGGCAAACTACGATATTGGAAATCGAGAACTTCTCGCAGTAAAACTTGCCTTGGAAGAATGGCGACATTGGCTAGAGGGAGCCAAACACCCATTTCTAGTCCTAACCGATCATAAGAATCTCCAATACCTGAGAGATGCCAAGCGGTTAAATCCACGTCAGGCCCGATGGGCGTTATTCTTTACACGCTTTCATTTCAAGATTGCCTATCGTCCAGGATCCAAGAATACCCGTGCAGACGCTCTTTCCCGTATCCATGCCCCTGAGAGCCCTGTTGATCAACCTGAGACCATTCTACCCGAGAGGTTATTCGTAAATCCTATCCAGTGGGAAATAAACGAACAGCTTCAAGAATTGGCTCATCAGCAACCCAGAGTTCCCGGATGTCCTCCCGGGAAGATTCATGTCCCTGAAGAATTTCGCAACGCCTTGATTTCTTCAGCTCATTCTTCAGTGGCCACGGGACACCCAGGTATAACCAAGACCTTAGCCACACTTCAGGAGAAGTATTGGTGGGCTCACATGCGCCAAGATATCACGCAGTTCATTCAAGGTTGCATCCCATGTGCCATCTCCAAGGTCCCAAGAAATCTGCCAGTGGGGAAGCTGGTCCCCTTGCCTATTCCAAATAGACCTTGGTCCCACATCGGAGTGGACTTTGTTACTGACCTTCCGGTTTCTGACGGAAATACTTGCATCCTAGTAGCCATCGATCGTTTCGCGAAAGCATGCAAGTTCATTCCATTAAAGGGACTTCCAACTGCCTTTGATACTGCGGAGCTTCTCATGGAACATGTCTTTCGAAATTTCGGTCTGCCAGAGGACATTGTCTCCGATCGAGGGCCACAGTTCATTTCCCGAGTCTGGCGATCATTTTTCACTCTCATGAATGTGACAGTTAGTCTGTCTTCCGGGTATCATCCACAAACCAATGGACAAACCGAGAGAAAGATCCAGGATCTAGGTCGGTTCTTGCGCACATTCTGCCACTCCAACCAGAACATCTGGAGTAGGTACCTCATCTGGGCAGAATATGCACAGAATTCCCTCCGACAAGCATCCACTCAATTGACTCCATTCCAATGTATCCTTGGTTACCAACCTCCGTTATTCCCATGGTCCGGTGAACCTTCAGAAGTGCCCGCGGTTAACAAGTGGTTTGAGGAGAGCGAACAGGTCTGGAACCAAACTCATCAGCACATCCGACAAGCTGTGAATAGACAACAGCAGTTCGCTGACACCCGCCGAAGATCCACGCCAGAATACCAGCCTGAGCAACTAGTCTGGCTTTCCACTCGAGATATCAAACTGCGCCAGTCATGTAAGAAATTAAATCCCAAGTACATCGGACCCTTTCCAATTGTCAAGCAAGTCAACCCAGTCACTTACCAGCTCCGGTTGCCCCCAGAATACCGTATCCATCCCACGTTTCACGTCTCACTTCTGAAACCCCATCATCCACAGATTCCCCAGTCAGTCAACGAGGTCGAACCCGAAGAAAACCCCCCGATACCACCCGTTGAGCCAGAGCCCATCTACCTCATCAAGGAGATCTTGGACTCTCGACGTCGGGGAGGTCAGTTAGAATACCTCATTGATTGGGAGGGATATGGGCCAGAAGAGAGAAGTTGGGTACCTCGTAATGATGTTCTTGATCCCAGTCTGCTCCTAGAATTCCATGCTCAGCATCCCGAGAAACCTGCACCACGACCCAGAGGCAGACCCCCACGACGTCGAGGTCCAAGGTCCGCTGGCGCGGACTCTGGAGGGGGGGGTACTGTCAGGAGCCAATCAGATCCCTCACATGTCACCACGCAAAGATCACTGTCCCCAGATTACTGATCACCTGCACCTGTTTCCACTCAGCACACACTTCCCAGCCAGCACAAAAGCACCCGATTCACTCCCAGTCATTGTCAAGCCTCCAACAGGAACGACCCTTACCATTCACCACTTGTCTCACTCTGAGCCATCCTTCAGCAACGGACGTAAAGTATACTTACCTGAAAGAAACTAACCTTGTTGTCCTTGTTCTGATGTTCCCAGGATCCGCTCCATGACTCATGTTCTCCGTTTCCTGGAATCCGCCACGAGTCCCATTTCCCACTGGATGAGCTGCAAGAGAAAGTGAAAGTATCACTGAACTGGTGAGCTCATTGTCAAGTGCACTTCAAAGGATCTACTCACCTGGAATCCTTCCTGAATCACGCCTATCCATGAACGATCTGAAAAGAGAGAAAACTCAAGTTATTGATCTGTGTTACCCGCCACGTTATTCCTTAAGAAGAGGATTCACTCACCTGGATGCATTCCTGCCACATATATCCTCTTCGAGATCACCGTTGAACTCCCGAAACCCTGCATACTTACCTTTGAGTTAAATAAAGATACATTTATGTTTATCACTTACCTCTGTCTCCGAGCCTGAATCCTGACAGCTATTATTAAGTACTTAATTAGAGATTGGTCAAACTTGTGAAATTGGATCTGTAAAAATTAAAATGTAAATATACAAACATTTGTATTTGAATTGATGCATTTATTTCATTTTTATACATAATTTCATTGTTATTTTACACAGGAAAAACTATATTAAAAGAAAATTACGGTAGATAGACAGGATTATAATAAAATAACTTTATAAAACCCTAAATTTAGAGTTGAACCTGAAAGTTAAATGTCTTTTTAATGTAATTTGACATCATTTATCAGTTTTTCCACGGTTTAATAGGCCATTATCAACAGTAATATACTGTAATTTAATCAATTTTGACTGTCTTTTTAATGTAATTTGACATCATTTATCCGTTTTTCCACGGTTTAATAGGCCATTATCAACAGTAATATATTGTAATTTAATCAATTCTGACTGTCTTTTTAATGTAATTTGACATCATTTATCCGTTTTTCCACGGTTTAATAGGCCATTATCAACATTAATATACTGTAATTTAATCAATTTTGACTGTCTTTTTAATGTAATTTGACATAATTTATCAGTTTTTCCACGGTTTAATAAGCCATTATCAACAGTAATATACTGTAATTTAATCAATTTTGACTGTCTTTTTAATGTAATTTGACATCATTTATCCGTTTTTCCACGGTTTAATAGGCCATTATCAACAGTAATATACTGTAATTTAATCAATTTTGACTGTCTTTTTAATGTAATTTGACATCATTTATCCGTTTTTCCACGGTTTAATAAGCCATTATCAACAGTAATATACTGTAATATGACATCATTTATCTGTTTTTCCACGGTTTAATAAGCCATTATCAACAGTAATAGACTGTAATTTAATCAATTTTGACTGTAAAGTAAATTCTGTATTTTTACGGTTTTTGCATGTAATTTTGAGAAATGGTTATTTGCTGTAATTTAACAGAATCCGTCTGAAAACTTTGATTTACCGTTTTTTTTAAGGGATTTTTTTTTACAGTGTATCTTTTGGTATATAAGAGGTCTTTGTACCATTAAAACTTCCTGCAAGTGTCATAGCTTAAGACGTCCTCCCCATTATAAACAAACAATTTATTTAATCAAGCTCTAAATACAGCTCGTTGTTCATCCATGGTATGAAGTGATGTCATGGTACAAAGTGACGTACCAGTCGTTTGCATATGATCGCCTCCAGCGCAAGACAACTACGCCTCATTTCGCATCATCGCAGCATTGTCACGCGCACAGGAGTTCAGTCAACGATGTGCTGTTCCTGGCTGTGGACAAACAACATGTTTGAATACACTGCCGGAAGATCCTGACGTCAGGGAAAAATTTATGTATTTTATTATTTGCGGACGTCCCAGTAATGGCAGTGTTAAAGGAGTCATAACCTATAATTTTCACTTTTCCACGAGAATCAATGTATGTTATGATTGCCTAACGATTATACATTGGCCGGGAAGCTGATATTCAAAAGTGAAGCGTTTGTTTACCCCAGGGTTCGTAAACCAGCCCACGTGCACGCGCACTCAAATACGAGATTTTAATTTCTCCCCCGACTTGACGTCAAGACGGGGCAGGATATACCATATATGGACACCGCAGACATATGCTGCAGGAAGCCCGCCCTGCCCCTCTCCCCCTCATATTCAGTCAAGAAAAATGCAGAAATGTAGTGCACACGTGAGTTGCTCTGTGGTTGACTGCCAGAATCAACATTCAAATGTGTTTTCTCTACCAAAAACGGACCAAACTACCAGGGACCAGTGGATGAAATTCATTTTTAATGACGCTGTTCCAACAACCCTATCAACTGGCTCAACGTTAGGTGTCTGCGCTAAACATTTTATACAGGAATCCTTTACAAATTTGGGGCAATATCAGGCGAAGTTGGTCTCGAAGCTACGTTTGGAAAAAGGTGCCATTCCAACAATCAGGGACTTGCCTGAAATTGAAACGGTAAGACTGTGTTTTTATTACTCTACTGTGTGTAACAAACAGCAGCTAACTACTAAAACATCACGTTACATGTCTGTAGATGAAAAATATTGAATGTCTAAAAAACCACAACGTGAAACAAGGCAAAAACAACACATGATAGCAAACGTTGATCTCTATAACCACTGTAAGCTGATAAAAAAAGTAGACTACATCTCCGTTAATGTAATCTACATTAAATAAAAGGTAAACTTATGTGGGAGAAAATAGCAACAAACGTTTTAGCTCGTTACTGATGTTAATGTATGTCTCAGTCAAAATGATTGTCTTTACCATTCAGAGACATGTTGATGTAGACGTCCTTCCATTGACTCTATATCTTCCGTTTCCAGCTCTGGTTCAGAGTCTGGCTCAAACATATATGGTTGAATTCCGTAGGTCGCGGCCAGGTCGGGTTCATTCACAACTTGCGCCATGATGTCATTTTGGAATGATATGCTGAAGTTACCTGCGGTGTCAAGCCCCCTCCTTCCTGCCACCAATCAACGCGCCCCTCATTTGCATTATTAAAATGACCGTCCACGACAGCCAAAATATCGCATCAGATCTCGCGAGACAATAATGCATTCATAAATAAGGGTCAGAGGAGCTCTGTGTTTATTTTTTTTCCACTTTTCTTTTATAGAAGGGCCTGAAAGACTATAATAGAGCGTGGGTATCCAAGGTAATACTAGGTTATGACTCCTTTAATTTAAGCGTGTGTTCTCTGCATTTCAAGGATGACTGTTTTGAGAACAAATCACAGTATGATGCTGGCTTTGCCAGAAAACTTTTGCTTAAAGATCAGGCCGTGCTGACTATTCTGGGTCCAACAACGACTGTAAGTAATGTAGAATCTTAAAACTACTTTTTAAAACGTTAATTGCAGTTTCATTCATTGTGAATAATCACAGTGTTTTTACTTAGTTTACTTGCATATTGTCTGTCATGTTCAGGCCCCGTATTAAAAGATGTAGGCTGTCAAACTGACCGACCCACTCAGACATCTGTGGGCACACAGCTGTCGTTTCAAACCATGAGACCTAAGTACCGTAGCAACGGTATTATTTATATAATCATAACTTGTGTCATCATAATTCTATTCATAAGAATCTTAAAAGCTATATTGCCTAAAAAATGAAGTATTTATAGTCCATATTTTTGTAGTACTGCAATTACAATTGATAGAATAAAACTTTACTAACTTTATTAATTTTCGAACTTTATAGAAACACAAACAGAGCAGTCATCAAATCATTCAAGTGTTGAAGTCGCCATACCCTGGACTACTTCACGGCCTTTTATTTCAACTCCTGTAAAAGATGCATCTTCCAATATGGCCTGTGCATTATGTCCGTGGTACACCCTCACCTCGCACACAGCAGTCGGCAGCACCCGCTACTATTGTAAACCGTTCCGCAGAATCCGCACATGGTCTGACTATGGCACGTTTATTATTTATGCATAAGCACTGACGTTAGACAATCATAACAGAGGGCATTAACACTGAACTCTTAAAGGGGAACCACCCCCCAAACAGACTGTTTGAATCAGAGGATGAGAAACAGGGTGGGAAAAGGTCATAAATCACTACATTTAAAAACAAAAATTGTCCAAAAACTATAGTTATACTATAATTGCACCTAAGGGAACATAATAATAAAAAAATTTAAAAAAACATGTCATGACCCCTTTAAAACTACAGTTCGTGACACAATAACAGCAGTATTTTTAAATTACTGTGTTTTCTCCTCTGCTATTGACGCTTGCTGGTTGGTGCGAGATGCATTCTGGGATACCTGGCTGTCTCAAGTCCGCACAACTCTGCACATATTATATGTGTCCCTAATCAAACACACATGATTCAACTCATCAGCTCATCAGTAGAGACTCAAAGACCTGAAATGTTTGTCAGATTAGAGAGACATTGTTGGGGAAACACTGATCTAGAGTTTCATGACTGAACTCCATATATATATTTTGACCTGTGTGTATTTGTGTGTAAATGTGTATGTCAGTATATTTAATGTTACTGTGCTTCGGCCATGTAAAGCCGTTCTTTAACCCTGTCAGTAAAGCTCTTTGACTCTGATGAGTCTGAGGTGAGTCTGTATCTCGTCTTGATCTCTCTTCGGTCTCGTCGTGAGCTCACAGTCTACAGCAGCTTTTGCATTCAGAGGGTGTTTTATATGATCAGCACATGCTTCACTCTGCATGTGTTTATAGCTCTATGAACTGAACATGACATGATCAAGAGCTCTTCTTCATCAACCAACAAACATGACTTTCAGCATCATCTTCCTCTTGACTCTGCCAGTGTTTAGTCCAGGTTTGAAGAATGATTTATGATTGTATTTTCAAACACTAATAACACTATATCATTACAATCAACATCAATCTTGTGTTTATGAAGAAAATGAGTCAGTGTTTTAATATGTTCATCATGTTTTAGGTGTAATATATGATTCCTGTCAATCAAACTGAACAGACTGCATTCAGTCACTTAAATTATTTTTTATTTTTTAAATACCATCAGCTTCTTTTGCAGAAGTGAAACTGTTGTGTTCCAGTCCAGATCATGTAACCAATCAAAGAGTGAGACTGAAAAGGCCATTTGCATTGTCAGGGTGGAGTGATTGTGATCTCTCAGAATAGAGCAGCTCTGTCTCCAGAGACCATGTTCAAACCCCAAGAGCTTTATTTGACATTTACTGCTACATCAACCTTCTGAAAAGCTCCTGCATCTTCATCTGTTAGTTGAATGATGTTGTCAGACACAAAGTGAACTTGTTGAGAAGCTTTATTGAATGTTGCAGCAAACACAGCAGATTGAAAGATCACACACAAACACACACACACACACACACACACACACACACACACACACACTCTCAGTATTGAGTTGTAAAATCACTACAGCTGCAGCACTAGACTCATGTGAATCCTGCCTGACACAGGACACTCAGATACGGCTCATCTTCAGGAGAGAAACATCAGCACTCAGAGCTCTTGTGGAACGAGACCTCATGAGGAGCTCCATCATGTGTTACTCTGCAGACGTACAGCTCTCCCTCTTCCCAGCGTGCTTTGCTGAGGGTCAGGACGCTACTGCGGCTGTAGCGGCCGTCCTGCTGGCTCTCTGCGCTGGTCAGAACCCCCTCGGTGACCTCTGACCCGTCCAGTGTCCAGCTCACCAGCGCCCCCTGTGGAGAGTAAGAGCTGAGCAGGCAGAGCAGTGCGGCTGAGTCTCCAGAGATCTGCAGAGAAGAGGGCGGCAGCAGAGACACTGAGGGCTTCACTGTGGGACCAGCTGCAGGAGACAAACACAACACATTCACAAACACACACACAACACACTGCACTGCACATTCACAGCATTTCAACAGGACTGAAGCAGCAGACATGAGGAATGCAGGAAAAATCACCAGCATCTAATCCTTCATGTCCTTCAGCTTCACTACAGTGAATATATATATATACAATATACAAACTACACAATCACTATATGCATTTAAATCAAACTAAACATTGTAATACACTGACTACTTTAATTGTAACATTTTTTAAATAAATTTGTATATTGTATATATATATACACACAATATACAAACTACACAATCACTAGCAATTGATTCTAGCAGTTTTAACTCTGAATGTAAAGTTCTTAAATGTTATATCCATGAGATATTAAACTCAAAATGTAACTCAATTTTAAACAGAATTAAAACACAATTGAATCACACATATATTGTGTTTGTATTATAAAGCACTGAATTATAAGCACAACATGAGCAAAAGAGATTCAGTATCATTGACTGAACTACAGAAAGTAGCAACATTTACATTCTGATGTCAAATCTCTTTTTTACATGTATGATTTCTACAATAAAAGATGAACTAAATATGAACTCAGTGTAGAAATAAATGAAGGAAAAACAAACATGTAATAAACTGAATAAACTCATAGTGAGACACATTATGGAAATATGTTTAGAATTGTATTTAATTTTTAATTTTTGTTGAAAGGAATAATGCTATTCTTATAATTATAATTGTTTTAGATTAAATAATTATACAAAAATATCAGTATCACTTTAATTAAAGCCTTTATACATATTGCATTATAAAGGTATTTTTAATGCATTAATTATATATTGTTTTACACATTATCTCATTATCTCATCAAAAACTTTTAACAGTTTTAACACATTATAATATTATCTATTCATTGTTACACCTTAAGTATAATACTTTAAAAATCATGACAAACAACCAATTCCAGATGTAACAACGAATTTGTATAAATTAGTATAAATAATAAGTACAAATAGTATAATGCATTTTAATTTTGGTTATAATAATTTATGAAAAGATATAAAGCATTATAATCTACATTATTGAAAACTTTTTAATGCATTATACAGAAAGGCTTCAAGTAAAGTTTTACCACAATATCTAATAATCATTATTATTAATAAATGTTGTTCTTGTTTCAACTGTAAAACACTTTCTGAAATCTAAATTGTATTTTTTTATTATGTGATTAAATCGACAGACTTACCGATCACCAGTTTAGTTCCTCCACCGAATGTCCACCACAGTGATACAATCTAATGAAACGCTCGTACAAAAACCTCTATTCCACTCGAGTGAACACACACTCCAGCAGAGAGAGAGAAACAACACTTCAACACACTGATATTAGAAGATCCTCAGCTCTTCTCAACACTCACTCATTCAGATTTGACTAAATGCTTTCTGATATAACACTGTTTAAAGAAATATATTTGATGAGCTGTGACCTCTGAGGTGACCTTTGACCTCTTTGATCATGGATGATGTTGTGGAGTTTCTCATAATGATGCTTCTGTTCTTCATATGCAGATCAATCATCATGATTGACAGAAAAACCTGCAGCTTCACACTTCAATCTTCAGTGAGAATCTGTTCAAATAATGAGTTTATTGAATATTAGAGCCAAAGTCAATAGAAAGTGTGACAATGAAGATATAAAAGGTGTTTTGCATGTTCTACACAGTCAAGCATGTTTTCATATTCAAGGTGTGTTATAAAAGTATCTGGACTGGTTATGAATCTCCACACAAGATCATGAAACGTGAACAAGCTCTAATATGTCTCCATCTTTAACGCCTGTTTCTTCTCCATCTGATGATTTCAGACACACATGAGGCTTCATGATAGATGGAGTGACACCATGAACTCTGATTAGAGATTCACAATCAGTCCTGATACTTTCTGAACACACTCATGATTCATGATCTTACTTTAGTGATGGCGCTTCATCTAGTGGAAGTGTAGCAGTGATGATGGTCACATGACTGAATATGGACACAGAGATGGACGTTCATCTGCACATCCTCAGTGTCTCAGGAGTCACAATAAACATACTAAATAAAGTCATGATTGTGTAACTCTAGTGTATATGAGTGTGTTCTCAGCACAAGCTGTTGTAAATCCTGCCCACTTCTTTGCATTGTCAGCACATGCTTCAGTGCTCTGAGAGTGTTTATAGTGCTGTGAGTTTAACACTTCATGACTGAGAGCAGAACACACACACTCTTCATCATCACACACGACTAAACTACAACTATGAACACAATCAACATCTTCATCTGGACCATTGCACTGTTTATTCAAGGTAAGATGTAAAAACTGACTCTGTTTTTTGTGTTTTTGTAAAACTGCATGATGATAATAGTTGTAAACACTAATATTTACATTTTTTCTCTTCTTCAGAATCCAGAGGAGTGACTCTGACTCAACCTGAAGTTAAAACTGTCCAACAGAGTCAAACAGCAACAATAGAGTGTCATATAGATGTAGGACTAACCCATAATGACTTATCCTGGTATCAGCAGAAACCTGGAGAAGCTCCTAAACTCCTGATTCATGACATAAACAGCCGTAATACTGGAACTCCATCTAGATTCAGTGGCAGTGGATCTGACTATGGCAGTGATTTTACTCTGAGCATCAGTGGAGTCCAGACTGAAGATACAGGAGATTATTACTGTCAGAGTTATCACTGGATCAACAGTAAATATGTGTTCACACAGTGATAAAGAGTCGTACAAAAACCTCTGTCAGTCAGACGTCACAGTGACTGCACTGATACAGCTGAGAGAAACTGCAGCTGCTGATGGAGGATCACAAACTACACAATATCAATGTTTATACTACTATACATAATTACATAATTTACACAATTATGAAATAATTGTTTCCTTTCAGTCGCTCATATTCGACGTAGTCGATGTGTGGACTGATTGGGATGACACTTAGGGAGTCCGTCATCTTCGAGTATTGTTAAAACAAGCCAATGCACATCTGCATCTCACACTCCTCCCTGCGGCGCGGGTAATACAGGTTTTTAAAGAAAATCATATTGTTTTTAAATTACTTTTGCAGACAATACAGGCATCTCTAACAGCAGCTGCTTGGGCCTCAGTCAGGGACAGTGTTGTTCTGCGGTTGGAATTTGCAAACTCCATCAGCTCCTTCATTGTAGTGGACACTTCTTGCAGTCCCTGGGCTGCCAGGACCACCTCTTCAATTCTATCAAAAACGCCATCAACGCCTGTATCTTCTCGTCGACTGAAAAACAAGCACAATATACAACAAGCAAATTATATCCAATAAATGCAACTATGCTACTATGATCACTGTACACCTAGTATTGAATAGCCATATGGTTTTATGCACAATTAAACCAGCTGTTACTTCCATTAATCTGGGATTCAAATTTGTTATTCAGAATGATTTTTGATTAACACATTAATCTAAATCACAGTCCATAAATAATATCGACCCTAAATCTCATGCAATCCCAGAAACTGGACAGAAAATGAATTGCAACACCTACACCAAAATCAGTCAAGTAAATGTTCTGTGTGTGATTTTCAATAAAGTCTCTCCCTGGAACAATTTGTGTAATGGAGCCTATATTGGCAAAACATCTTAACAGTTACTCCTCACCTATGAATTTATGAAAACATACAAATATGCGAGCATAATAATGTGCATTTTCGAAATTAAGTACACAGTAAAATCGGCAGTGTAAAAATTCCAGTGTTAAAAGTTATAAATTCCTAAAGAGTTAAATTAACAATCTACAATGTTAAAAAGTCCTCCTCTTCAGTGTAGTTACAGGGTGCTACGTAGTGTAATTTTATTTTTACACTGAAAGTGCAAAAAACCGCGCCGAATTATATTGACTCCGCCCCTCGATGACTGCTGCCTCGCAAGACGACAACGCCATTTTATCTTCATGCGACCGAGACGGTAGGTTGAATTGCTTTTCTCTTTCTAAAATTAAATAGTAAATGCATTTATTAACATTTTTAGTAAACTATGGTGGTGAACACATTTAGAAATGAGTAATTGCGCGTTTTTGTATGGATTAAGGAAGCTCGTCAAGTTCATGAGATGCAGAGATGTACAGAAGAAAAAAGAAGAAAACATTTCTCATGCCGATTTAATTCAAACTTTTAAAATACATTTGTTGGAATGTGCTTACAATTTGTTATGTATATATATTTAGCTTCTTTCATTTTGGTTTGTTGACAGCCTTCATGAAAGTAAGCATTCCCGCCTCCAGTCGCGCCGAGGCCTGGGTTTACGACGAGCCTGTGCACTGAAGCTGATGACGAGGTCTGAAGCAGCACTATTTGGGCTTTTTTTCTGCGCAGATGAGAGAATTCTTAAAATGGTAATACATTTGATATATTTGTTTTGTGTGTATAAAAGTAGCTGTGTTATACATTAAAACGTTAACAATTCCGTTTTAGTGACGCATGCGCATTATTAACGCAGTCTATGTTTAACGTTAAGTGTGAATGACATAATCTCTATGTTGCTTGTTCTTAGCAGCACTGAATATCATGTCGTCATATCTGCGTCAAGACACAAACTTCCTACCATCAAGTTTTTTATTTTATGACAGTTAAATTCAAACATTGTGAAAGTGAGTTAAAGCTAATCTATAAATCCGTCTGTCTTCCAGTTCAGTTTACAGGTATTTGCGTGAGCACTGGCAGAGCATACAGGTACTTTAGCTTGAAATCAGTCTTTATCAATTAATTTGCATGTTATTATAAATTATGTACTAACTATTTATCTGTCTGTATTTTATTAATATGAATCTGTATTTTCTGTTCACATTATAAATAACATTAACATTATTGGTCAAATAAATTCTAAACAACATGTCTTTAAATCGAATGAAGGAAGCTCCTCTTATGAGATTGCAACAGAAGTGAAGAAAGCAACAGAATGCTGAAGATTAATCCATAATTGTGAGTGTCATTATATTTTATTCTATGTGCAATACAAATTTTAATACATGACAAATGAACATGAAAAATCTAAACCTAACTGGGCAACCACACAATGCCTTTGTTCAGACCTGGAATTTACATGTGTCGTTGCTGATTGATTTGTCTTGATTGTCAAAATGGCATAGTGATTGATGTGTCATCATGAATTGTGTAAATTCAAGATATTAAACTGCAAAAAGTTAAAGGGTTAGTTGACCCAAAAGTGTAAAATTGTCTTTTCTCACCCTCATGTCATTCCAAACCCGGAAAGACTTTCGTTCATCTTCTAAACTCAAATGAATGTATTTTAAATCTGAGTGATTTCTGTCCCTCCATTGACAGTCCACGCAACTACCATTTTGACGCTTCAAAAAGGTCATAAATGGTTCATAAAACTAACCTATATGAATTGAACGGTTTAGTCCAATTTTTCTGAAGAGACTCGATCGCTTTGCGATAAATAGATTGAATTTAGACTTTTATTCACATATAAACATTAATCAAAAAACATAAACAGAAGAAAAATAAAATTTGGACTAAACTGCTTGGTTCATATGGATTAGTTTTAAGATGTCTTTATGAACTTTTAAAAGCGTCAAAGTGGTAGTAGCTGTCAGTGGAGGGACAGAAAGCTCTCAGATTTCATCAAAAAGATCTTCATTTGTGTTTCAAAGACAAAAGAAAGTCTTGCGGGTTTGGAACGACATGAGGGTGAGTAAATTACAGAATTAAATTTTTTGGGTGAACTAACCCTCTACTAAAAGAATGTGGCCTAGACCTCATCAGAACAATCGAATCTCAATGCGTCTTGGGGGCGTTTACACCTGTACTTCGAGTTGTTCACTTGTGCGTCACCCAAGACGAATGTTAATGCCAGGTGTGAACGGCACTACTCTGCCCGGCACTGAGAGAGATTGGGTTGTCATTATGCTATGTAACTGTTGATGTTTTTTTGTTTTTTGATTTTTGGTTAGAAGACCTCAACTAAGTTCCTGGAACGGCTTCTCCCAAGAGCTTCAAGGACCTGATTGACTCTGCAGAATCTGTTGTGAAAGATGAAGAAACTGATGATTCAGGTTAGACTATAATTCAGAATAAGATTATCTATATGCGCACATGCATTTTTTGCTGAAGTTGTCACATCTGTAATTTAGAATGGGGCAGCGAACTTGCATCAATTTGTCTCCTTGATTTGATTCCACCATCACCACAAGGCTGCAAGAGACCTGGAAAGATGTGCTCATATCAAGCTGAAAAACACCTGGTTGTCTTGAAAAAGGTAAATTTGGGCATTTCTGTCACTATTTACATTACATTTATTCATTTAGCAGACGCTTTTATCCAAAGCGACTTACAAACGAGAACAATAGAAGCAGTTAAACTAACAGTAGGACAACAATACGTAAGTGCTATAACCCCTCTCAGTTTAATTTTAGTGCAGTTTTTTTTTTTTTCTTTTTTTTTTTTAAAGGCACACTATGTAACAATTGCACCTTAATATAACAGCTTCAAAGTAATTTTGGTGGTAAATAAACTCATAGTAGGACGAATCATCCTGGTAGTAAAGCTTGGGGGGGTCGTCGCTGGAAAAAACGGCTATGTAAGTTTGAGAGGAGCGCCCCCGACAAATCTCGCGAGAATCACAACTCGCTTTACGGCAACGACGTCACACACATCAACAACAACGGAAGCACGAATACTTGTGCGCAATTCAGACGTGATACCTATGCGTGATACGCAACGATGGAAAAAGCAAAGAAAACGCGCTCAGAAGAGACTAGGAAAAGGAAAAGAGAATCTGACCACGTGAGGAACCAGACAAGAGTCCCACTCTGTCAGGCTTTTCCATAGATGGGGCTTTTCACTCGTTGGCGCGAGCTAAAAAGCAGCACTGGGTGCAACAGTGATGCTGACCTGGCGATCTTGTTGATGAACTAGTAAGTAAATCTCTTATTTGTAAACTTGTTTGCGTTCTATGTTGTATTATGTTGTGCTTGCTTGTAGTATGTCATTTTTTTACGATGCTGTTCATTCATCCATTGTTGCGATTATCATGAAGACAGTTGTCAATATCTCACAAAATTATCAGGACATATATAAGCCTAGAGGTTGTAAATGGTGTAAATGAGCACAATTTGCAAACTATTATGATAAATTGCAATAATCGTGTCTAATGACATCATAACGGCCAATGTTATGAAATAATGCGACGTACATTTAGCTTTATTGATGTCATCTGGCATTTTGTAATGTTTACATTACAATCAAAAAACACAAATGAAATTATACAGTAGGCCTAGACTATAGGCTATTTACTTGTGATTTAGTAGCAATCGTGTAAAACGTTATAAGCCAGCAAACGCGGTACAGTACTTTATTATTATAAAGTAGTCTAACACTTGACATATAGTTATTATTATCCTATTACCATCATCAGTAGTTCAGTAAACTATGCAGTAGCCTAATATTTGTATGAAATCGTGAAACATTACCTGGTCAATATCTTCGGAGTCTATCTGTGTCTGTTGCATGGCCGACGCTTCTATAGCATGTTCTATAGCCACGGGTATAAGGCTATTTACGACAGTGCAAGTATTCCACAGCGACTCTAGGGGTCGCTGTTTGACAAAAACACAAATGCTGCATAGTGTGCCTTTAAATAGAATAGAAGAGAAGAGAATTTATTGTCTGCCTCAAAATATTGCCATTTGGGTTGACTGTATTGTGGAAAACTATAAAGATGGGCAATTGGAGAGCTGACTTTTATTTGTTATTTTTGTCTTTGGCAGAGACCAGCATACAAAAACACCTTGATTGCATTGAACCGACCACACAGCATACCTGCTCGCTGCCGGTGGCAATAAACTCAAATACTACTACTACTACCTGCTCGCTGATGGGACAAAGAGGAACTGCATTCATGGATGGTCACAACTGTCGACAAGTAGTTTTCTGCAATCTTGTTCAAATCTACCTGTCATATTTGTTCATGTCTTGGCAAATTCGATGATGTTATGCTTTTTTAATTTTTTTTTTTTTTTTTTTTTTTTGCTTTTTCTTTGCAACTCCTCATGAATGTGATAATTTGACCTTTTCACATCTGGCTTATGTTTTAAAGGAGCCACTTTGCCCATTTGTTGAATAAACTTTGGATTTGTACATCTGTCTGAAGACTCTTGATTTTCTGTCTGATCTTGTACATTAACACTATAATGTAAATTGTTTTTGCACTGAACAGAATACTTTATAAATGACACTTATAGTGTAAAAATTGTAAGTGTAACACTTGACACTCGCAGTGTAATTTTTCTACACTGTAAGGTGCTATATTAACACTGTAAATTCAACACTACAAACAGTGTACTTTTTACTCTAGATAGAGTGGGACCATATATGATCCGGAGTAGTGTTAAAATTAACACTTTAAGTGTTAATTTGACACTGCGTTTTTTACTGTGTACCTGTCTCCTCTTTTTACTAGCTTGTAACTGCAAGAAGTGTTCTTCCTGCACAGCAAATACTTTCCTTGCATTTTGCTTCCAAAGTGCTGATCCTGTATAGAAAATAGTCCATTAATTGTGCAAATGGCACGACATGTCTCAGGAGATGGGCAATAACTCCTAACACAAATAAGTTAATTTGAAGCATTTATTAAAAGTATCCTGGATTTATTTGTACTATTTCACATTTCTTTCATAAACAATACAGAGTGTTCAGCTATAGCTCTGGTTCCTTCCGAGTCCAAGATTTTGTTCCCCTGGCCGTCAGTGAGGATGCGTGAATCCTCTTGTTGTTTGGGCAGCATTTGATTTTTTCAGGGTACCGATGTCGATAACAAATTTAGTGAAAGCCTATTTTGGAGATTTGCAATTTAGTTTCTCAACTCCAGAATTCAGCACCGCATGGCAATGCTTAGAGGTTGTAATAATGGCAGGATGCACCATTTCTCCACTGGCTTTTACCATGCCAATGGAAGTAATCATTAGGGCATCAAGATGGGTAGTAGGAGGAGAGCGCTTGGCTTCTGGGATGCGACTACCACCAATCAGAGCATACATGGATGACATGACAACCATGACTACAACAGTAGCCTGCACTAATCGGTTATTGGGGAAGTTAACAGATAATATTGAATGGGCACAAATGTAATTTAAGCCCTCTAAATCAAGGAGCATCTCGATAGTTAAAGGAAAGGTAGTAGATAAAACATTCTTCATTAATGGTGAGGCAATACCAACAGTTTCTGAGAAGCCAGTGAAGAGTCTTGGGAGATGGTACAATGGGGATCTAAAGGACACAGTTCGAGTGGGAGAAGTTAGACGACAAGCAGTGGAAGGGTTGAAGAGCATAAACAGCTGTGCTCTACCAGGCAAACTAAAACTCTGGTGCTTTCAGTTTGGTCTACTGCCAAGGTTGCTGTGGCCACTGACTGTGTACGAGGTTTCTTTGACAACAGTGGATAAGCTGGAAGCGTTAATAAGTTCATACATCAGGAAATGGTTGGGAGTTCCACGCTGCCTCAGCAGAGTGGGACTTTATAGTAAAGGAGTATTGCAGCTGCCAGTCTCTGCTTTAACCGAGGAGTTTAAGTGTGCCAAGGTCAGACTGGAAATGACTTTAGCAGAGTCACGCGACAAATGTGTAAGGGAGGCAGCCCCTGTGGTAAAAACTGGTAGAAAGTGGTCAGCAAAGAAATCTGTAGTAGAGGCAAAGGCTGAGCTTCAAATAGGGGATATCGTGGGACAGGTACAGCATGGAAGAGGGGGTTTTGGGCTCAGTTTAGCTCCTCCTAAATGGCACAAGGCAGGCCCAGCTCAAAGGAGGAAGCTGGTAGTCAACGAGGTGCGAAAGCAGGAGGAGAGGATGAGATGTATAAAGGCCATTTCCCAGGCCAAGCAGGGAGAGTGGATGAGATGGGAGAGTGTGGAACAACGCAAAATGGGCTGACAAGACCTTTGGTCAATGGAAGAGAGTAGGATCAGTTTCCTTATTAGGTCAACATATGATGTTCTCCCATCACCGCAGAACCTAAACCTCTGGGTAGGAGAGGATCCCTCTTGTCCTTTGTGTTCATCACCTGCCACATTAAGGCACATTTTGACAGGATGTAAGGTGGCTCTTAGCCAAGGTCGGTTTACTTGGCGCCAAGACCAAGTATTGCGATGTTTGGCTTTAGCATTGGAAGGCAAGCGTAGTATGACCAATAAGTTGCTGCCTGTTCTAGCAAAACATTACACGCAGAAGACAATATTCCTCCGCCCAGGCGAGCAACCACCAAGAAAAGGTGCTAACACCAATTCTCGCCCAAGACAACTGGAAGCTGCTAGGGACTGGAAGATGCTGGCTGATCTTGATCAACGGCTTATTTTTCCACCTGAGATTGCCACCAGTAACCTACGACCAGATATTGTTTTGTGGTCTGGATCAGCACGCATTGTTCAACTGTTAGAGTTAACAGTGCCATGGGAGGATGCGGTAGATGAGGCATATGAGAGGAAGAAACTGCGGTATGCTCATCTGGCCACTGAAGCAGAACAGCGAGGATGGAGAGTCCAGGTTTATCCAGTGGAAGTGGGTTGTCGAGGTTTTGTGGCACACTCTACAACCCGGTTCCTCAGAGATGTCGGATTCAGTGGCCAAGAGTTGCGTCGCACAGTAAAGAACTTATCTGAAGCAGCAGAAAGGAGCAGCAACTGGCTGTGGTTGAGACAGAAAGATTCTAGCTGGCTGTGTTCAGGCCGCCATGCTACGGTTTCGTAGAATTCTTGAAAACTTGAAGAGTCTGTTGGTTTATTTGTATAGGTTGTATAGTATTTACAGTCATTACGTTCCTGTGTATATTGCGTGAATGATGGGTGGTTGGGCAGATATTGTGTTTTGCGGTAGGTGGTATGCCATACGGAACCGTTGCCACTGAAACTGCATATTAACGCACCAGTGGGGCTCGACAGCCTTAGTCAAACGGGTTGGCGCGTATGGTTGGGTTGCGGAGAGATTGTGAGATTGTGGTTAGGTCTCAGCAGCAGGAGGGATGTAGAGGTCAGTAAGCTGGGCTGAGTTGAGTGGGGGACGGAGGGGGGTGACTCTGGGACGCCAGAGTCACTGTCGAGCCTCTTGAGGTGTCGTGGGCTAGTCGACGAAACACTGAGGACGGAAGGTGCCCACTTGAAGACCCTAGAGATGTCCCCTACTCAGCTCAATCCAGACGGTTGTCATGGGGGACCGCAGTGTGGTTGCAGCCGTTGTGTGTGCTGACGCGTGTTAACACTAGACAGAAGGAGATTTACATCACCATATGGAAAGAAGCGTTAATGGATGGAGAAGCATAGGTTACTGTAAAGCTATGTCTTAGTTGGTGCTTATCTTGGCGAAAGCCGAGTACAAATCAGCATGTTTTAAGTTTTAACATCTACTCTCGTGTAATGGAAATCATGAAGATCTGGATACGTCCAGTGACTGCAGTGAATAGTGCTGCTGGCAACAAGGGAAAGACCTTGTGACAGCCTGGAGAGACAGCTGACAGGAGGAAAGAGACCCCAATGGGGCTGGTAAGGGTTAGCTACCCTTGTCGGCAGTATCCAGCTCTGTGTTTACAGGATGCTAGAGACACCCGCCCAAGGCTTCTGAGAAATTAAAGAGGAAAATACCCCTAGAGTCTGCGAGAACAGGGGCGGAAGATGACTCAATGTTGGACAACATGGTTAACGACGTTGGAATGGAAACGGATGAGTATGGAGAGTACTTCACAAAAGACTAGTTCAGGTTCTGCAGTTAGCAAAGTCCTTGAACTCCAAGCTTGTGTCTGTGGCTGGAGCAAGGCGACAACGGTCAGGGATTGAAGATTCATCAAGGGAAAATGAAATGCTTGAGGGAGAAGGGACAAGGCCTCGCATTGATCAGTACTTCTTACGAAGTCAGTCAAGTCAGTCGAATGAAATCCAGCGACAGGAAGCAAACCACAGTTCGCAGGATATCAGTACCCCTGTCATAGAGAAGATGAGGGTTTGCACAGTTAGTGATGAACACATTGATACTTGTGAACCCGGTCAGACTAACCAGCATAAGAGAGAAAAGAACCTCAACGGGCATAGGCCTGGAGTTAGATGGCCAAGATCTTGTGGGAAAACTGCATGGGACACGGTAAACACAGATCTATGCTTTGCATTGGAAAGATTAACTGGTACAGTTGAAAAGAAGCTGGATAAATTTGGGGACATCATTTATGCATATGGAAGTGAGAGGTTTGGTGTGGAAAAAAGGAAGGAAAAAGTACAAACTACTCCTGCTGTATCTAGACGGCAGCAGAAAATTGAAGGGTTAGTTAGAGAAAGGAGACAGCTGAGGAAGCAATGGAAAAAAGCAGAACAAAGTCAGAAGGAGGGACTCAATCTCTTACAAAGGTCCATAAAAGATAAGCTTGCAACATTACGCAGAGCTGAGCGCCTACGGAAACGCTACAAAAAGAAGGAGCGTGCGAGGGCTAATTTCTATAAAGACCCATTCAAATTTGTAAAGAAGTTATTCACCAGTGAGAAGAATGGCACTTTAAAAGCATCTAGGGTTGAGCTAGAGAGATATTTGGCGGAAACGCATACAGATGCAAAAAGGCATGAGCCTATGTCAATTCCGTCAGATATCCCACCTATCAATCCACCAGAATACCAAATGGAGGTCTGTGCACCTAAGTGGAAAGAGATAGAGCAGGTTGTGAGAAAGGCAAGGGCTTCATCATCTCCAGGGCCTAATGGAGTTCCGTACAGAGTGTACAAGAGTGCTTCAGGAGTTCTACAAATTCTGTGGAAATTGATAAAAGTGGCATGGGAAAAGCAGGTTGTACCTAGAGCATGGCGCCGAGCAGGTGGAGTCTTTATACCTAAAGAAAATGATGCTACAAGCATCAGTCAGTTTCGTCCTATTTCACTATTAAACGTCGAAGGTAAGATTTTCTTCAGCATTATTACGCAGAGATTGTCAACCTACCTATTAAAGAATGGCTTCATTGACCCTTCAGTTCAAAAAGCGGGCATTCCAGGGTTCTCAGGATGCTTAGAACACATCAATGTTATCTGGCAACGAATTCAATCAGCTAAAAAGGAGAGGAAGGAGCTCCATGTGACATTCCTGGATTTGGCTAATGCATATGGTTCAGTGCCACATGATCTTCTTTGGGCAGCATTTGATTAGTGAAGTACTCGGCTCAATCCAGACTGAGTACTCAGCTCAATCCAGACGGTTGTCATGCTGATCCACTCGGAGACCGCACTGTGGTTGCAGCCGTTGTGTGTGCTTACGTGCAAAATACACTGCAGCCATAAACACCAGACAGAAGGAGATTCACATCACCATATGGAAAGAAGCGTAAATGGATGGAGAAGCATAGGTTACTGTAAAGCTACGTCTTAGTTGGTGCTTATCTTGGCGAAAGCCGAGTACAAATCAGCATGAAGTTTTAACATCTACTCTCGTGTTATAGAAATATTAATTACAAGAAAATACATTTCAACAAAATGCATGGAAACACATATGTTCAATGTAATAAATCAATGTACAAAAATAATTTTGACTAATTAAAAATGTCCATCTTCACTTAACTTTAAAGTCCAAAAGCTGTATCAGATGCCAAAAACAAACAACAAACGGTGATAATATACAATCATTGTGCTGTAATATTCCTGAAAATTATGATCCTAACCTTTATCTCTATACTGAAATCTCAGATGGTTAGTTATTCAGCTATTTTGAATTATAAAATATTGAAGTCTAGGATGCTTTGAGACATGGAGACTGAAATGTACACTATGGCTTTTGAAAAGCTTAAATGTGTGACTTGAATCATCAGTGCTCATAAATGGTTGTTGACTATTCTCACTAGAAACAAGATAGAGGAAGTAGAAGTAGAGGCTTCGACCCAGAAACAGTATTCCTTATGTCACAACAAGCAGAAAACATTTTCCATTATAACAGAGTTAAGCTGCAGCAAAATTATCTGTTGTTCTGTGAATTTTCACTGGTGAATTCCAGTCATTTCAATAAGAATCCACACGATCAGCGATTTTGTGTGTGGTCAAAAACATCACTATGGGACCAAGTTGGTCACTGGAGTTCGCTGGATTTGACCAACAGAAAGCTGCTTGAAAGTGATTCCTGTGTGAGCTGTGCTTCATACATTACGTCGCTACACTAATTTAACGAAATTCACAAATGTGATCGAAGCTTTACTCGCTGCAACATAAAATGCAATCAATAATAAAATATTCACAAGGGACATGTGAGGTACTTAACAAGTTAGAAAAGTGAAAAGGTGCAGCAGCTTCGTTTTCCGTTTGTTGTTCCTCTCTTCTGGTGGATGGTCCAGGCACTTCAATGATTTTCAGGTCGACAGGAGGATTTTTATTCTTGTTCAAACTTGTATTTCAGCTTACCGAGGTCCCTGCAAAGAACAAAAATTACTGTTAGTAATGTTATTAAAGTGATAGTTGTGAATTTAAAATAATTTCCTCAGGCTTGTGACGTTTCCAAACCTTATTCTTTCTGTCTGTGGAAACCCCAAAAGCAGATCTCGGGCATAATGCAACCCCAGTCACCGTTCGCTTTCACTGCCTGAAACACAAACATCAAATCATTCATGAAACCATTCTTATGTACACTTGTCTAGTTCAGTTCAATGCAACAATTTATGTAAAAATGGATAAATATTCTGTCAAGTTCAAAAAATGCATAAAAATATGAAAAATGAAAAAAATTTCATGAGTTGTGTTGTAAGTCTTCAGAAGCCATATAATAGCTTTTTTGTCTAAAAAGACTAAACTTGAATTTATAATTCAGAGTTCACATGTCCTATATTCAAATGCAAATGATTAAGATATAAGAAAAAATGCATAGCATTTTTGGCGCCAAACCTGTGATATTATTTTTACATTATTTTTACAGTAACATGAATGAGATTTGAGAGCATGAGGGAAGATTTTTACTGAGTGTGTAATATATAATCATTTTCATTGCTTAAGTTTGTATTTGCACAAGTTGATTAGTCTGGGTTTCCCCATGCTGCCTTCCCGCAGCGCGATGTTATTCACGCTGAAAGGCAGTATGGATACCATGGTCCAGATTTTCGCCTCATCTAGGGAACCAATCACAGAACGGGGAGGGAGCAGCAAGACGATGACGACATCTATGCGACACACCGAAGCAGTTTGTTTATTTCTATGGATTCAACATGGCAGCAGACGCGAAGCTACCTTAGATATACGGCAATAGTCGCTGAACGTCATTGTTTGCACAAAAATATCTTACCCATCGTCTTCTTCCTTGTCTAATTTCTGTCGCTCTACATACGTCATCTGGTATAATTGAAACGATTGGCTATGAGCTACGTACAGGCGCATTTGATAGACATTCTTAGCACCCAATAAACGGCGCCGGGCATTCATAAACCACGCCTCAAATACGAGAAAATGTACATGTGGTTCCCAGACCCAAGTCTCAATGAGAGTTGGGTCTGGCGTCAGCCAGGCTACAAGTTGATGATATTTTATCAAGCTTTGATGAAAATCTATCATGCCTTTATTGTTATATATTATTATTATAATATTTTACTGAGTGTGTTAATAACTGATTAAAAATCAAAAGTACACAGCCAAACAATACAATTTCACACAGAAAAGTTCATTGTAATAAAGTACTTGCATGTGGTGCAGGTAACTTACTGTAATTCAGTGTTTCCTTGGAAATTTTCTCATAATTTTAGAAATGTACTAGTTGTTCTAGGGAAACAAAAGAACAAAGCTGATTATATCCATTCACAACATAATATTTATTGGCCTGTAAAGGGCTTTAAAATGCTATTTGAGAGAATGAGGGCACCTGTAGTAAATAAACAAAAACAGACCAAACTATATTAACCACTTGTGTTATTCAACAAACGCCAATGATGACAGCAGGAATCAGCTATTAATTACAGTAGTTATATCAGCATTTTGAAGACATAGTTGTACAGAAATACGTTGAATTGAATGACTAAAACAATCTAAGACAATAAGTCAATGATTTCCATTTGTTCATTAGTTCATTAGATTAGTTTAGGCTAAAACCTTCATACCACATACTGTGCAAAAAACGAGTGGTAAACACTGTAAAAACGTAGTAATGTATAATAAATTAGTTTATATATGATGTGTTTGAATATATAGTGAGTAGAGACTGTATTTATATTTCTTTGGCGAGTTTACAAACCTTGTAACGGAGAGCTGAGCAAACGGCTGCAGCTGTGCTGAGAGGAGCCGTTACTCTCAAACCCGATGATGATCAGCTGAGCTGTGTTACGCGAGCGGTGCGAGGATCAATGAAGCGATCACAGCAGAGGAAGAGCAGCAGTTTCGTGACGGAATAAGACTTTTCTCCTCCTGCTTCTTATTCTTCATATTATTATTTATTGTTGTTGTTTAAGGTTTAAATTAATCAATAAAATAGGCCTATACTAATAAATGTAAGCCTATGTAAACTGAATCAAACTTAAGTATAATAATAAAAGGATAATAATAATCTTATTCTGGCCTCACAGAACCATTGGGTTACTCCAGATGCTGGCTTTAACTTAAGAGATCTTCCAGGAACCACTTAAATGTTGAAAGATCTTACAATAACCCTTTTATAGCATTCAAGTTCCTCTAATTTCCCCCAAAGCACTTCGAGGTCTCATGGTTATGAAAAGATGACTCCAGAACCTCTGAACTGAATACAAAGTGCTTAAAGGATCCTATAAGTTCCAGCAAGAACCGCCAATATTGTCAATGCTCCACCAGTAACCCTCCTATAGGAGAAAGAGCTTTGAGGCACTTACATTACATTTTTAAGTTCCTTGAGTATCCAACAGGATATTTGAGGCACCTTTAGTTTTTACAGTGTACCTTCAGGTTCACTGCTTCTCACAATGATGAAGTGGCCCTCTCTACCAGTTAGCTATCTGCCGAAGAGTCATTCCAAGTTCATGCTATCATGCTAACTCTTTTTCTTTCTATGTTTAGGAACTACAGGATTCACGACTGGTGGTTATACTTTTCTTACCGTTCTTTGTGGGTGGGCTCCGTCCCGCTGGAATTATCCTTCCACCTGTTTTGGGGGTCGGCTGCGCCCCTGCCTTCGTCTTCAGGCGGGAAATGCAGAGTCCGGACCCTCGGATTGCGAGATATGGACGGGGCCTACGCCAAACAACTTTATTATTTGCTGGGCTGTCAATAAATGTATAATTATAATTTTGGTAGAACTATTTATGAGCCCAGCACAGTGTAGAATAAAGAATTTTTTTAAGTGTTCAATGACCTTAAAAAATATAAAAAATGGCTAAATCAATAATATACATGATTCTATCATGAGTCCCTCCAGAAATGTGTGCATAATAGATTTGCATGATTCACATCATAAGTAAGTTATTGGAAAATGTGTTCATGTCTGATCTACTGTAGCAGAATTATTTAAATAGAGACATTCACTTTGCATTGTCAGCACATGCTTCAGTGCTTATAAGAGTGTGTATAGTGCTGTGAGTTTAACACTTCATGACTGACACTGTTTATCATATTAACAGAGTAAAATGACATTCATCATCTTCTTCTTGATCTTAGGAATGTGTTTTCAGGGTAAGACCTTATAATCGAAAAAATCAATTAGCTTACTTGTAATATTCAATGTTAGTTTCAATGTGTTTTCACTGTTCATTAGATTCTACAGGACAGGTGACAGTAATTCAGACTCCCGCAGTGAAACATGTTCAGAACGGACACACAGTCACTCTGAACTGTAAAACCAGCAGCTCCATTGGACGTCAGTCAGACGGTGACTGTAAGTCTTGTGAGTCCTGGTTCCTTCAGAAACCTGGAGAAGCTCCTAAACTTTTAGTGCACAGCATCAGAACCCTTGCTACTGAAACTCCATCTAGATTCAGTGGAAATGGAGCCGATTATGGAACTGATTTCACTTTGACCATCAGTGGAGTCCAGACTGAAGATACAGGAGATTATTACTGTCAAAGTTATCACTGGATCAACAGTAAAGGAGTGTTCACACAGTGATAAAGAGTCGTACAAAAACCTCTGTCAGTCAGACGTCACAGTGACTGCACTGATACAGCTGAGAGAAACTGCAGCTGCTGATGGAGGATCACAAACTACACAATATCAAACCTTTCACACACTTTATATGTTACATGTTTACTTACATCATATGTGGTGCATACAGAATAAAAGGTTTGTGATACCTGTTCTAAATACATTTGTTCTCGGGTTAAAGAAAACGTCTCGGGTTACGACTGTAACCCTTGTTCCCCGAGAGGGGAACGAGACACTGCGTCATCGTCGTGACGACACTATGGGGAATGCCCCCAGCGTAGCGTATCTGAAGCATGAATGAAATCTGTCCAATCCTGATTGGTGCTGCGTCATGACGTAGTAGATGACGGCACAACCGGAAGATACAAAGGGACGCCGGCACACACACACATTAGCTTTTTTGCGATGAAGAAAGTGCTCTGCCCGTGATAGGTGTGGCGACGAGACGCAGTGTCTCGTTCCCTTCTCGGGGAACAAGGGTTACAGTCGTAACCCGAGACGTTCCCCTTCGAGGGAACTCGCACTGCGTCGTCGTCGTGACGACACTATGGGGAACGTAATGCCCACTATGCCACACCGTAATCACGCCCGCCCTAGTGTGAAGCTGGAAGACCAGGCACACTTTAGGACGCGAGCACTCTGGCGCCAGGCGTCACGGGGAGTTGCAGACTGTAGAAACGTATGAAGGTGTGCGGGGTGGCCCACCCGGCCGCCTCGCAGATCTCCTGAAGCGAGACGCCAGAAAGGAGGGCCACCGAGGAGGCCATGCTCCTGGTGGAATGTGCCCTCACGGCCATAGGTGAAGGCAAATTGCGCACCTGATAAGCCGTGGCTATAGCCTGGACAATCCAATTGCTGATTGTCTGTTTAGATGCAGGCAGCCCTTTCTTGGGTGAACCAAAGCACACCAACAACTGGTCTGACTTCCTCCACTGAGAAGACTTCTCCAAGTAAACCCTTAGAGCTCTGACTGGGCAGAGCAGGTGAAGTCTCTCCTCTTCCGCCGTCCCATGAGGTGGAGGATGGAAGGCCTGAAGAACCACTGACCGTGCTGCACTAGACGGCACATTGGGCACATAGCCCGGTCTAGGATGTAAGATGGCCTTAACACCGCCAGGGGCAAACTCCAGGCAAGTTGGCGTTATAGCCAAGGCCTGGAGATCCCCCACTCTCCTCAGAGAGGTGATGGCAAGGAGAAAGCCCACCTTGAAGGTCAGGTTCTTTGCCTCAGCCGACTCCAGTGGTTCAAAGGGGGCCTCAGCCAACCCTTCAAGAACCACCGCCAGGTCCCAAGTTGGGACTCTGGAGTGAGCCGCAGGCCTCATCCTCCGAGCCCCACGGAGGAAACGTACAACCATATGGTGCTTTCCCAAAGGCCCAGCACCTATAGGCGAGTGGAAATCCGCAATGGCAGCCACATACACCTTTAGTGTGGACGGGGTAAGACCGGCGGAGAAACGATCTTGGAGGAACTCCAGCACTGAAGCCACTGGGCAGTTAACTGGGTCCACCTCACGCTCTCTACACCAAGTGGAAAACACATTCCACTTTAGGATGTACAGTCTCCTGGTGGAAGGAGCCCTGGAGCTGAGTAGGGTCTCGACAACATCTGCTGACAGGCCAGCCTCTAGGTACCGAGCCCCCTCTGGGCCAGACCCAGAGGTTCCACAGCTCTGGCCGGGGGTGAAATAGTGTGCCCCCTGCCTGAGACAGCAGATCCCTCCTCAGAGGGACCTGCCACGGGAGGCCGTCTAGCAGTGCTACAATGTCCGAGAACCATATCTGGGTCGGCCAGCGGGGTGCTACTAAAAGTAGGCTGATCCCTTCCCGGCGGACCCGCTCCAAGACTCCCGGGAGCAGAGCGATCGGGGGAAATGCCCCAGCCCCAGCGGAGCTGGATACCTGAGAGAGAACCACAGTGGACAGTGGGACGTCTCTTGAGACGCGAACAGATCCACTTCCACTGGGCCGAATCTCACGCACATGGCCTCCACCACCTGGGGGTGGAGTCGCCACTCCCCGGGCCTCAGCCCCTGCCTCGACAGAACGTCTGCTCCCTGATTTTGGTCCCCAGGGACATACATCGCTCTGAGAGACGACCGTTTCCCCTGGCACAGAAGGATCTGGTGTGCCAGTCTGCATAGAGGGCGCGACCTCAGACCCCCCTGATGATTCAGATACGTGACTACAGAAGTGTTGTCCGAGCGTATCAGGACATGGTGGCCGCGGAGGTCCGGGAAAAAACTCCTCAGAGCTTTGTAGACCGCCAGCATTTCCAGGCAGTTGATGTGCCAGGAAGAATGCCGGGTCTCCCACAGACCTCTCGCAAAGCGGCCGTCCATGACCGCGCCCCAACCAGTGAGGGAGGCATCTGTTGAAACGATTTTCCGGCAACATGATGCTCCCAGCACCGGTCCCTGGGACAGGAACCAAGGTTTCCTCCATATGACAAGGGAACGAAGGCATCTGCGCGTTACCCTGATCATATGGAACGGATTTCCCCTCGGGGAAAACCCCCTTGGCTCTCATCCACCACTGTAGGGGTCTCATGTGTAGCAGGCCAAAAGGTATGACGTTGGACGCTGCTGCCATGAGCCCCAGCAGTCTCTGAAACTGCTTCACAGTGAGGTTGTGGCCTAGCTTCACTCTGGAGACCATTGCCAGTATGGACTCCACGCGCGCAGGAGACATCTGTGCCCGCATCGTCGTGGAGTCCCATACAACTCCCAGGAACGTAGTCCTCTGGGAGGGCGTCAACACACTCTTTTTGTGTTGAGTCTCAACCCCAGGCTCTGGATGTGGGCGACGACGACATCTCGATGCCGAATCGCCAGCTCTCGCGACTGGGCCAGTATCAGCCAGTCGTCGATGTAGTTGAGCACCCTGACGCCCTCGAGCCTCAGGGATGCTAGAGCTGCATCCATGCATTTTGTAAAAGTGCGAGGGGAGAGAGCTAGGCCGAACGGAAGAACCCGATATTGGTACGCTTCGCCCCCGAAAGCGAACCTCAGGAACTTCCTGTGACATGGAAGGATGGAAATATGGAAGTATGCGTCCTTCAGATCTATCGTGACGAACCAGTTCTCGAACTGGATCTGACTCAAGATGGCTGGGATTGTGAGCATCTTGAACCTGAATCTCCTCAGGGACCGATTCAAGTGCCTGAGATCTATTATTGGACGCAACCCCCCATCCTTCTTGGGAACTATGAAGTACCGGCTGTAGAACCCGGACTCCCTGTCTGGCAGAGGAACACGTTCTATGGCCTCCTTGACCAACAGGGATTGAACTTCCTGTTCCATAACCCGAACCTGCTCTGGGCCGACCACAGTCCAGACCACCCCGTTGAACTTCGGGGGAGGGGAGCTGAACTGCACCTGTAACCCAGCTCTACAGTACGCAGGGCCCACGCAGATATATTCGGAAGGCATGACCATGCACCGAGATAATCTACTAAGGGAACCAGCCTCTCGAGGCTGGCCTCGGGTGTTACCCAAGACTCGTTCCCGACCCCCTGAAGCGGCTGGCCGGCAGGGAGCGGTCGACAACGATTTTCGGCGGGCGGACGCGTTCGCTGCCCAGCCGCAGGTCTTACTAGAGGCGGCTGGAGCAGCGTGCAAAGGAACCAGGCTCTCGAGCCTGGCTTCGGGTATCAATCGGGATTCGTTCTCGACCCCCTGAAGCGGATCTCCGGCAGGGTTCGAACGAAAACGATTCTCGATGGGCGGACGCGATTGCTGCCTGGCCGCAAGCCTGTGGGGCAGACAGAGCAGCGTGCGTTCGCTGGAAACCGATGTGTCCCGAAGCGCACTTAACGGCAGGATACAGACATCGACTTCCTGAGGGCTTCCCTGAAGGGAGGCTGTTTCGGTTTCGTTCTCGACACCCTGAAGCGGAGGACCGGCAGGGAATAATCGAAAACCGTTTCCGATGGGCGAACACGAGCACTGCCTGGCCGCAAGCCCTTGGGGCGGACACTGCAGCGCGCATTCGCTGAAAACCGATGTGTCCCGAAGCGCACTTGACGCTGGATACAAACATCGATTTACTGAGGGCTCCGCAGAGGAGCGATTCTCGCTCGTCCCTCCATGGGGGGGGGGTAGCCCTGCTATTTTTGTCTCGTTTTCGATACCCTGAAGCGGAGGACCGACAGGGAAAAATCGAAAAACGATTTTTGATGTGCAGAAGGAACACTGCATGGCCGCAAGCCTGTGGGGCAGACAGAGCAGCGTGCTTTCGCTGCTCATCATTTTAATTCCTCAGAATTAAATGCAGCCATAAACACTGTATAAGTGAAACACGGTCTGAATGGTAGGCTGAATTAAAATATCTAACTTCCTTAAAGTCAGATAATATTTCATCATTTTAATTTCTTAAAATTAAATGCAGCCATAATTACCAGAGAATACTGTTTTGTGTTATACGATCTCGTAATCTACACGCTGCCTCGGCAAACGCGAGATTCGAGTCATTACAATATATTTGGCTTTCATCCCTCAAGAAGAAAGTCAACAGGTGCGAGGCTGAAACAGCCGACAGCCCACGGATATACGTGTCGAGATATTTCTCAATGAACAGCTGCCAGCACCCTCAGGAGCTGACTGTGAATGCCTCGCACCCAAACAGTATTATTTCACAGATCGCGTGTGTCCCTTTCATTGCAGACCCGTACTCTACGCGCTGCCTCGGCAAACGCGAGATTCGAGTCGTTCACAATATATTTGGTTTTCATCTCTCGAGAAGAAAATCAACGGGCGCGAGGCTGAAACACCCGAAAACGCACGGCTAATCCGCGCTCATTTAAGGGACGAAGAGAAAGCACTGGCACCTGCAGGATTTCATCTGACGGTACTTTTTATTGAGCACTAAAAAGTTAAATAAGCATATTATAGTCTATCTGCTCCGTAAGATCAACGGTACAGCAGAACGAGTGTGGCCTCTAACGTTAGATCTTAGACGTTTTTAAATCTGAACTCCAAAAAGCAACGATATTGTCAGACATCCATGAGTGCATGTTCACAGAGGAAAACAACTGAAGAACAGCGCTGGTTGTTCTCTCGATACTCGACAACGACGGAATCCAACGGCGTGGGCGAAGGTATAAGGGCGTCATGTAATAAACTGTATGAAATAATCCCGAAAAAAGTACAAACACGGCAGAGATGACAAGTTCAGCAGCTGGAATTCCAGCTGAGGTGACATGATGGCTAACAGAGAGCAGACAAACGGCTAGTAACAGCAGCGGCAATCCACCTGTCACTCAAGTGGCCACGCCCTTGATTATGCAGCATTTTAAGGCTTAATATAATTTAAACGGATGAGTTCTAAAAAAAAATCACCCCCCTCACAGTTGTCATGAAGGGCAAAATTAGCTGTATAGACCAAAACAACTTAGGACACCAGGCTGTAAACATATTTTTTTCTGCTGTAAAGTTGGGCATTTTAACATGGGGGAGATACAGATTTGACTCACTTTTGCTGCCAGCCTCAAGCGGCCAGGCGATGAATTGCAGTTTAATTCACTTCCGTGTTGGTTTCAAGAGAGAGACAGGGAGGTTGCCGCTTGGTGCCGGCGTCCCTTTGTATCTTCCGGTTGTGCCGTCATCTACTACGTCATGACGCAGCACCAATCAGGATTGGACAGATTTCAATCATGCTTCAGATATGCTACGCTGGGGGCATTCCCCATAGTGTCGTCACAACGACGACGCAGTGCAAGTTCCCTCAAAGGGGAACAGGAATATTTTGGATGGCAGCCTCTCAGTTTATTACTTAAAATCAACAATTATTAAACATTTAAAGGTGAATCCAGTTTTAAGGGAAGCTGATGTGCTTTCTAAAATGCACAATAATTTGGATGAACCTCTTTGGATAAAACATTTTTATTTGAGAAAAATCAAGTTACTTTCAAAAGGTGATTTGCTCTATATTGTTCACTCCTGTTTGAGATGGGGGAACTGGTTGTCTCCCTCGGTTGTAAGGCTGTAGTTTTATTTTCCCAATAGGCACATCTGTCATATTAGCAGAACACATTTTATACATGAGGAAAACCAATTGTTTAGTCAATAATTCAAGGTCCATACTTTGAAGCTCTTGATTCTAACTTGTACTTTTTGAACTTTGAAACACATTTGAACTTTTTCTTTCTTTTTTTAAGTCTATTCCCTTAACAGATTATTTATTATAAATTCTACAACTAGTTAAAATGTAGCCTACCACAATAAAAACAATAGAACTTGATAAATGATAGTAAAGGTGGTCATGAGGAGTTTAAAAAGCTTGCAGGAGGATGTTTTCCCCTCGTTTCATCAGTCTTTTTAGTGGCTGTTTTTAGATCAAGTTTGACTTTCTCCACAGCGTTTTACTACATTCACAATAGAATTCAAATGGGTTGTACATTTTATCAACGGCTCGCGCAAATCTTATCACACTTTTGGAGCGCGCTGGTGAACGCATCAACAGTGATTTGCGCCACTCATGCTTATAAAGGCTCCGATTGCGCGATGTATACAATTAATTAATAGCCAGATATTACGTTTCAGTCAAAGTACCGGCAACATGCGAGAAGTGCATTCACACAAGAAACAGTGAGGGTATACAGCTTCAAATATAGAAGTGCTGGTACTGCGATACCAGTGCGTCCCGGCCTACACTGTTAGACTTTTCTGTCATTTCTACAGTTATTTACTTTAAATCACACAATATTATACTGCTATTTCTATTTACAGTAAATAATTGTGATTAATCCATTGCATCATGGGAATTTTCTGTGACGTCAAACACCACATACAGAGTCCTAAGCTGTGTCCCAATGTGAAGGCTGCATCCTCCGAAGGCCGCGGACTTCAAAGGATGCAGCCTATTCGTCCTTCGAAGGACGCACCATGTAGCCTTCGCAGGATTTCCTAATTGCGCATCCAGGTGTTCCCGATTACCGCTCCTGGCGCCTAGCAACGGTGCGAGAGTACAGCTGCCATCCTGATAATTCATTTGTTATCATTGAATAAACAGCTATGGATCCAGAATTGGCTATTGTCATTTATTTTTATTTTTATTATTTTACTGGAGGACATGGTGAGGATGTTTCAGTCATGTATTTTCGGCTTTAATAGCCAGATCATGGCCAGAGGATTTCTGCGTCCCGATTCAGAAGCTGCTTCCTGAATTGCCAGATTACACTTTAAACTGTTCAAGTATTGGGTGTTAACTTACGTAAATAGTGTAATGAAAAGAAAAGAAAACATTATGGGCATATGGTTCAAATGTTCACTTATATCTTACCTTGATGCGATTTTGTAGGCTAGTGTATTATTTTTATTATGTAGCATAAATGGACAATATCAATGATGAATATGAATATGGTAAATATATTTAAACCCCGTATTATGGAGGGGAAAAACCTCCATCTGTGGGAAAAAAACAAAACAATCCGTTTCTGAACAGACTCATGATTCATGATCTTACTTTAGTGATGGCGCTTCATCTAGTGGAAGTGTAGCAGTGATGATGGTCACATGACTGAATATGGACACAGAGATGGACGTTCATCTGCACATCCTCAGTGTCTCAGGAGTCACAATAAACATACTAAATAAAGTCATGATTGTGTAACTCTAGTGTATATGAGTTTGTTCTCAGCACAAGCTGTTGTAAATCCTGCCCACTTCTTTGCATTGTCAGCACATGCTTCAGTGCTCTGAGAGTGTTTATAGTGCTGTGAGTTTAACACTTCATGACTGAGAGCAGAACACACACACTCTTCATCATCACACAAGACTAAACTACAACAATGAACAACATCCTCATCTTCATCTGGACCATTGCACTGTTTGCTCAAGGTTTCAATTAAAATTTTTTGTTTGTGTTTTCTTTCAGAGTGTAGAGGACAGATCACTGTAACTCAGAGTCCATCAATATCAGCAGTTCAACCAGGAGAAGAAGTCAGAATAAACTGTAAAACCAGCAGTAATGTGTATAATGATTATTATGGTCATTACTTACACTGGTACTCACAGAAACCTGGAGAAGCTCCTAAACTCCTCATATATTATGCAACAACCCGTAATACTGGAACTCCATCTAGATTCAGTGGCAGTGGATCTGGCAGTGATTTTACTCTGACCATCAGTGGAGTCTAGACTGAAGATACAGGAGATTATTACTGTCAGAGTTATCACAGTGGTTATGGTGTTCACACAGTGATAAAGAGTCGTACAAAAACCTCTGTCAGTCAGACGTCACAGTGACTGCACTGATACAGCTGAGAGAAACTGCAGCTGCTGATGGAGGATCACAAACTACACAATATCAATGTTTAGTTCAAAGTTTCTAAAGACTTTAAAAATATACATTTATCGGTAGTAATATATTTGATATGAAATAAGAGTTAGTGCTGATATTGATTATGGCACTGGGATGTTTTATTGTTAGTGTTTCAGATCACAGTATGAGAGCGATGCGGAGTGAAGCAGAAACACCAGTTGTTTTTAATGTGTTTTAAACCTCCTAATTTTGTAACTGAGACAAGATGATTTCCCTTAATGACATGCGCACACGAATATACAGAGTTTCACGATGTTTGTTCATGATAACATTCTCCTACATTGGTTCTTTATTTGTTTTAAAGAGCAGACTTAATATTTATCCTGGTCATAATTTTGAGACAATGAGCATATGAACCGTTGTTCTGTGCTCTTATATTTATCACACAGTTAAAACACCCAAAACCAGTCGTGTGTGGATGAGAGTCTGAAACGAGGACTGGTGGGACGCTGTCCAGGGGAAGAAGATGTAGTATTAAATGTATTAAAAATGTACTTGAAATTCAAATAGTATGTTTATAATACATTTGTATTCCCAACATGCTTATTTGAAGTGCATTAAAATATATTGAATAGAATGTTAATATATTTCTAAACAGTATACTACAAGTACATTGGTAATAAATATGCTTAGTTACACTTTTAAGAAATATGCTAAACACAAACATACTTTTAGTAAAGTTTGAGATGTTTATGTATTTATCATTTTAATATTTTGAAAACACGTTTTACATTTACAGTGTACCAACTTACAATGTATTATAGATAATTGTCAACTAAATCAAGAGGGCAAAGTTAGTTTTTTCAGCAAGAGTGAATGGTTTTGAGTGTAGAGCTTCATTTTGACCTGAAAACATGATGTTTGGGGAATTGGGTGAGGATCATGGATCAACTTTTGCCTGTGCTGGAAGGTTTCTCTCATTTTCATGAAGATCTGTTCGATGTCTGTGCTGTGTTTCAGTAGAGATATGGCCTCACGACACTGGTCTCCATCCAACTGCTGCACTTTAGTCACTTCTCTCTCTAAGTTTGGTCCGCTGCTGCCTGTAGTGCGAGAGCTCCTTCTCCTACCCCCATTGGTACCGCCATTGCTGAGTTCTCGCTGTGTGTTTTTAATCTTCCAGGCAATGTAGCCCTCATTGCTGTCTATGTCAAAAAAGTGTTCCTGAAGACAGTATCAACAAAGATGGAAATGTATAAAAAAAATAGTTTCAGCATGAATCAATAGAGATCTTTAGAAAATAAGTGTGAGACTTCTAAAATGCAGCAGAACATTATTCATTTGTTTATTAAGATTAACCTTGCTTTTAAATAGGTACTCACATCGCCTTTTCTGGAGTAGGGATCTTTTAGAGAGGGGAACAGTGTTACTATCCAGGATGTCGCTGAAGACCTCTTCGTCAACCTCTGTTCCACTGTCATCCAGCACATACATGTTTGTCTCAGGGGGTTTGCTGAACGTCTCTTTAGCTTTGAATACAGAAAAAACATAAGTTGTGTTTAAAAATGCAATAAAGTGGGAGAACAATAATGTTTTTTAGCACTAGTTCTATCTTAATGGGCAAAGCTACGGTAGACTAGCATGGTGCTAAGAATAAAATACAACTTTAAAGAATAACATTTCATATAAACGTACATCTAAACCAGTGGTTGCGTAAGACTTTCACATTGTCCTTTATTTTGATGGATATGGTCGTAAAAATTGCACCATAATCTATTACTCTATTTTAATTTTCATATTTTAATTATAAGACATTAGCTTTCGTTTTAATTCACATTTCATTTTTAATCATGAACTTACAGGATATAGGAGCATATAGGCTAAATTATGCCTTTTTTAATAAATGAAGAGTCACTTTTCATAGTCAGAGTTTAATTTAAGCACTTTTCAAGCATTTTTAAGGTCCCTAAATCCATTTTTCAAGCAGCAACAAAATTAAAGAATATAAATAGTATAAACAGCACCCCTTTAGAAAACTACAAGCTAAAATATTAGAATCTTCAATATAAATACAACTTATGTATATTAAATCACTTTTTAAAAATGTGGTTATATTTTTGCATATTTGTTGTCAACTGTAGTTTAGGTTGAGTTTTTTGTAGATGGTTGGAATAATAATAATGATAATAATAATACATCAATATCTTCCTTAAATACCTTAAAATATTATTTTAGTAAATAAACATTGTTTTAAAAATGACACATGGAAAAGAGTGTTTACCCACGTAGGAGGGGACGTTCTCACGACCTTGTGCAACGTTCCCTAGAAGTTCTCTAAAGGTAACGAAAGTCGAACCGTTACAGAACATTAGGGACGTTCATAAGACGTTCTAACATGGTCCTCTGTTGGTCATATAATAACGTTCCCAATGTGACTTTAGGGGAACGTTCCATACTGGTTATTATATATGGTCACACAACAACGTTAGAAATATGACAAATTAATGAAAGCAAATATGTATTAAATGTACATCTAATTCATGAAAATATTAAATAATAATACAATAAGTATTAAACTTAAAAATAATAACTGGTTAAAATGCTTGCCAATTTATTATGTCCTCTCTGCTAATTGTGTGGGTAGGATTTGATCTTTTTTACTTCAAAATAGAAACTGACTTTTACTCTACACCTTGATGTGTCCATAAATCCCTTATTAACAAATAGACATACAAAACAATACAATGTCATAGATCAAGGCAACGTGAAATAAGCGATGCATAAGTGATGCAGTTACATTTTTAACCACAGATTTACATTGGAAAATTGTGGATTTTTGTGAGCTCTGACACTGTCTCCTAGCCTACATGCTGCAGTCGTGCGTTACATTTAAATTTATCAAGCGCACGACTTCTTAACCTTCGCCAGTGCGTCGGCGCACTGAAGCGTTTTCTTTTTATTTATAATCAGATTTAATGTTATACCTTGACAAACTATAGGCTACATTATTAAAAAGATATAAGAGTCAAGTTTCAGTATTTGACCACTATTGTATTCTGAGAAACTTATTGACAGTTATGTCTTAATTTGTGTCAGGAGTTATGAAATGAAAAAATGAGTCGATTCCTTTAATATGAATTATGCGCGTCAGCCGCTTTCATTCATAAAAACACTCCGTGCTGTCGTCATGACAGCGATTCACAAATCAACGTCCCTCAGGGCTTTAGCTCAAAAATGTGCAGACTTGGAGAAATATTGATATATTCTCATAGATTCACATCATATTTCTATAGACAGGAATAATATTTATTGAATTTATACTAAAATGCGTCGATGTAATCATTATGAGCGCGTCTTACTGAGATGTGCTGTGTTTTCAATTCATACCAATAGCCTGAGGGCGCTATATGCACAATAATAGTCCATATATGGAAGATGAAGAAAAGCCATAGTCATGTGACATTCCAGCACGTCACTGATACACACAGCTAACAGATATCGCTGTAACATGCAGATAAAGATGTTTTGAAGACAATACACATGATTACAATGATATTTGAGTTACCTGTGTTCTTCAAGCCATGCCAGGTATTTCATAATAATAGATTATATTTATAATGTAATGCTAATCGATATAGACTTTATCATTGTGCACAATACAATGAATAATATATTTTCTGTATGATATTTTTTGTCTGAAGCCAAATTAGTTCACAGAAGATTATTTAAAACACTCGACTTGCGTTATAAAGTAAGTTTGGAGCACAAACATGGTTTTAATCTCATAAATGGTTGTGTATTGATGGTGTGCTAAGCTAACATGCTAGCTAGCCCAGGTGCACCTGCCACACCTACAATTTATCCTTTTATGATTTTTTTTTTAAATAGGAATGCTTACTGAAATGTTTCAGTGCATTTGATACCATTTCAAATATTTAGTGAGAACTTTGATAAAAGAAATTAGGGTTTGAAACCCTATGAATAGCCTGTGAATAGCCAGTCGTTAGTAGCTATAATGCAGACAAAAGAAAAGCATATTTAGAGCCATAACCAGTCTGGAGAGGTGTAAATGTGTGCAGGGGAGACTGACACTGAATGGGGCTCGTTTGCACCACAAAACAATAGAGACAATAGACTGAATAGATGACTCAGAAGATGACTAAACATCAGTTTGCATTTTAGAGTCTAATCAAAATAAAGTAATTTGACATGATCTTGAAAAACATTTAACTAAATACAGAGTTTTAGACTTATCATTTTCAGATTTTAAATATAAAATGGTCACACATATGGCTTTAGCTGCAGTGCATTTCTAGATTGCTCCAGGGCCAACTTCAATTTTATTTTCATGAAGATGTTTCATAAAAATAAATTTCTAATAACTTTACAAAACTTTGAAGCTATTTAAAAAAATGTTTTCATTATGACAATAATTAATTCTATTTTCATTTACAATAAACTACCAGGTGTCAGCTTTCAAATGAGATCATACTTGTGCTTTTAGTGCAAAGGGTTCATGAACTGTGTCTGTTTCAGTTTGGGTATGTCATTTCTGGGGATTTTTCAAAAGTGGGCTTGCAGCTTAACAGGTATAGTCAAAAAATACTTACCAACATTGCTGCAGAATGGTGAACACATTTACCATTTATTATTTTCTAAATAAATGTCTATATAAATTTATTTAGAAAATATATGTATATAGACATCCAAGATGGCGCCGCAGACGGCTGCCTCTGTGTGGGGCTCTCCAGCTATTGTGTTGTTTTTGTTTGTTTCTTCTGCGTTTAGTCATTCTTTTCCTATCAGTTTCACCAAAGACGAACTACTGGACATTAGGAAACACACACCAGATAACTTTTCTACAGTTTTTGATTATTCGGACGTCTTGCAGGACATTCTCGTCAGAGGGGCAGCGTTGTTGTTCAAACGCGCGTTCAGACGCAAACGCGGGAAGCGAGCCGGCGCGCTGGTTAAACTCCGCGAGCGCGGCCTGCGCACTGCACTCCCCAGTATTCATCTCGCGAACATCCGATCCCTTCCTAACAAAACGGACCAACTTCTTCTCCTCACCCGCACTAACAAGGATTTTTCTAACTCTGCTGCTCTGTGCTTCACTGAAACCTGGCTGAGTGAAGCCATACCGGACAACGCAATACATCTGCCGGGCTTCCAGCTGTTCCGAGCGGATCGCATCGCGGGGCTAACGGGGAAAACAAGAGGTGGTGGATTGTGTTTCTACATTAACGAAAGTTGGTGTTCAGATGTAACAACACTGAAGAAGATGTGCTCTCCTAATTTAGAGGCACATTTCATAAACTGTAAACCTTTCTACTCGCCTCGGGAGTTTTCCTCTTTCATTCTCGTGAATGTTTACATCCCTCCAGACGCGTGCGTGAGCGCGGCGCTACAACAGCTGTCTGAACAAATAGCTGAAACAGAACAAAGGTATCCTGACTCTATTTTAATCATTCTTGGGGATTTTAACAAAGCAAATCTTTCCCGTGAACTACCAAAATACAGACAGCACGTTACATGTCCCACCAGAGACAGTAATATACTGGACCACTGTTACACCACAATAAAAGTTGCGTATCACTCCGTTTCACGAGCAGCTTTGGGGCTCTCTGATCACTGTTTGGTTCATCTCATACCGACCTACAGGCAGAAACTGAAATCAGCTAAACCGGTAATAAGGACTGTAAAAAGATGGACTAATGAAGCAGAGCAGAATCTACAGGCCTGCTCTGATTGCACTGATTGGACTGTTTTTGAAGCTGCTACCAATGATCTGGATGAGCTCACAGATACTGTAACATCATATATAAGTTTCTGTGAGGATACATGCATTCCTACCAGGACATTCTTATCATTCACTAATGATAAACCATGGTTTACTGGGAAACTCAAACACCTTCGTCATGCCAAAGAGGATGCCTACAGAAGTGGGGATAAAATCTTGTATAACCAGGCCAGAAACAGACTGACAAAGGAGATCAGAGTTGCTAAAAGAAGCTACTCTGAAAAACTGAAAAACCAGTTTTCATCCAACGACCCATCATCAGTCTGGAATGGCCTGAGGAACATCACCAACTACAAGTCACCATCCCCCCGATCTGTGGACAATCAACACCTGGCCGATGATTTAAACTAATTTTATTGCAGGTTTGAAAAGCCCTCATTCACACCACACACCCGGTCTGATCTGCTCTTCACACATTCACCATCACCTCCTGCACTCCCATTACTCCCCCCTCCTGCCATCCAACCTGAGCTTAAGGTCTGTGTGGAGGACGTGAGCCGAGTCTTCAAAAAACAGAAGACTAGGAAAGCCTCAGGCCCAGACGGCATCTCATCTGCTTGTTTAAAAGCCTGCGCTGACCAACTGGCCCCGGTCTTCACGCAGATCTTCAATAGATCATCGGAGCAGTGTGAAGTTCCCTGCTGCTTCAAACGCTCCACTATCATTCCTGTCCCCAAAAAACCCCAAATCACTGGACTTAATGACTACAGACCTGTCGCTCTCACTTCTGTGGTCATGAAGTCGTTTGAAAGACTGGTGTTGGCCCACCTGAAGGACATCACTGGACCCCTGCTGGATCCCTTTCAGTTTGCTTACAGAGCAAACAGGTCTGTGGATGATGCAGTCAACATGGGACTGCATTATATCCTGCAACATCTCGACAGACCAGGGACTTATGCAAGGATCCTCTTTGTGGACTTCAGTTCGGCCTTCAATACCATCATGCCTGGTCTTCTCACAGCCAAACTGACCCAGCTAAAAGAAGCTACTCTGAAAAACTGAAAAAACAGTTTTCATCCAACGACCCATCATCAGTCTGGAATGGCCTGAGGAACATCACCAACTACAAGTCACCATCCCCCCGATCTGTGGACAATCAACACCTGGCTGATGATTTAAACTCATTTTATTGCAGGTTTGAAAAGCCCTCATTCACACCACACACCCGGTCTGATCTGCACTTCACACATTCACCATCACCTCCTGCACTCCCATTACTCCCCCCTCCTGCCATCCAACCTGAGCTTAAGGTCTGTGTGGAAGACGTGAGCCGAGTCTTCAAAAAACAGAAGACTAGGAAAGCCTCAGGCCCAGACGGCATCTCATCTGCTTGTTTAAAAGCCTGCGCTGACCAACTGGCCCCGGTCTTCACGCAGATCTTCAATAGATCATTGGAGCAGTGTGAAGTAGAGGATGACACGGGAGTGGATTTTCACTCCTGTCCCGTCCCACTCCCATAGAAAGAAATCTTGTCCCGTCCCACTCCCATAGAAAGTTTAAAAAATAATCCCATCCCATCCCGCTCCTGGTAAATTGACTCCCACTCCCATCCCGCTCCTGTTTAAACTGACTCCCGCTCCTGTACCGCTCCCATATATTTTTTTCTTCAATTAGTGTTTAGTTAATACATAGAATTTGATTTAATCTGCATCCTCTCCATCCTGTTTTAGACCAGCTGCTGAGCCCCTGTTTCTAGATTTTCTCCAGAAAATGGAAGACAGCAAATAAACGAAAAACAGTACATAGTTCACACCATGTCTACAATAGTTTAATAAACCCAAACAGCACATAAAGCTGCATTTTACTCATTTATTGTTGAGTAAACAATACATTTATAGTTTACATTTATAGTTTTTTTTAATTACATGTTACATGTTAACGATTTTCAACATTCTACTCTCATAAACTTAATTAATATTTCAGACTTTCCGACCAGTTCTGTGAACTTAATAGACATGTCATTACTTCTGACTTTGCGCTGTATATCATTTTTTGCCACATCGACTTCTCCGCGGCTGTTAGCTTCCTCCATCACTGCTCTTTGAATTCCAGCGGTAAGCCGTGACAAAAAGCACTGATGGCTTCTGGGACGGCTGGGTCGTGTAGTTATTTTTTAATTGCGTTACATTGTAGGCGTATTAAAAGGAAACTACAAAATGGTGCATTTACATTTTTTTTTTTTTGTCGTATTTGCTATTGGTTGATTCCCGCTCCCGTCTGCTCCCGTTAACCATTTATCCTGTACCGTCCAAATCCCGTGATTAATAGCAAAGATGACTCCCATCCTGCAGGAATCCCACGGGAATCCCGTGACCCGTGGGATTCCCGAAAAAATGTCAACCCATGATGCAGTCAACATGGGACTGCATTATATCCTGCAACATCTCGACAGACCAGGGACTTATGCAAGGATCCTCTTTGTGGACTTCAGTTCGGCCTTCAATACCATCATGCCTGGTCTTCTCACAGCCAAACTGACCCAGCTCTCCATACCATCCTTGATCTGTCAGTGGATCACCAGCTTCCTGACAGACCGGCAGCAGCGAGTGAGACTGGGGAAACACACATCCAGGACTCTCACCACCAGCACTGGCGCCCCTCAAGGGTGCGTTCTCTCCCCATTGCTCTTCTCCCTGTACACTAATGACTGCACTTCTAAAGACCTCTCTGTCAAGCTCCTGAAATTTGCCGACAACACCACTGTCATCAGTCTCATCCGAAACGGTGACGAGTCTGCTTACAGACTGGAGGTTGAACAGCTGGCTGTCTGGTGCAGTTATAACAACCTTGAGCTGAACACGCTAAAAACAGTGGAGATGATCGTGGACTTCAGGAGGAACAGCCCAGCACTCCCCCCACTCACCATCATGAACAGCACTGTGGAAGCAGTGGAGTCATTCAGGTTCCTGGGCACTTCCATCTCTCAGGACCTGAAGTGGGACAATCACATTGACTCCATTGTGAAAAAGGCCCAGCAGAGACTGTACTTCCTTCGCCAGCTGAGGAAGTTCAACTTGCCACAGGAGCTGCTGATTCAGTTCTACTCAGCCGTCATTGAGTCTGTCTTATGCACTTCCATCACTGTCTGGTTTGGTTCAGCTACCAAATCAGACATCAGGAGACTACAACGGACAGTCCGGACTGCGGAGAGGATCATTGGTGCCCCCCTGCCAACCCTCCAGGACCTGTACTCTTCCAGAGTGAGGAAGAGAGCAGGTAAAATCATCACAGACTCCACTCACCCTGGACACCTCCTGTTTGAACTGTTACCGTCAAGACGGCGACTCAGATCACTGGCCACAAGAACATCTCGGCACAGGAACAGTTTCTTCCCACAGGCCATTTCCCTCCTGAACAGTTAACACTCCTCCCAAGGCATATGCCTTAAGTGCAATACTCCCACTGTTTAGTGCAATATCCTACAACTCAGGTGATACTTATATTTAGATTTATTTATTTATAATATTCAAAACACTGTAAATATGTTCATAATCTGTAAATCTGAAAATGTCTATTCTGACTAAACCCAACTGTGATACTTTTATTCTCATATATTTATATTTTTATTTTTTATTCTTATAATTTGTAGTATTATGTTTCTTGTTGTATTTGTATTTGTATATGTCCACTGGAAGCCTCAGTACCAAAAACAAATTCCTTGTGTGTGCAAGCACACTTGGCAATAAAGCTCTTTCTGATTCTGATTTCTATATAAATATTAAAAATGAATATTTTAGCCCGCGTCTGACTGACTCTGTTGTATTCAGAAGGGAGAGCTGCAGCCCCATTCAACTGTGAGCCGCTGCTGCTGATGCTGGCTATATCTTCCATTATCTGTCCTTTGAGTCCGATCTCATGGAAGTGCGTATCTATAGCACGAATGATATTTCTCGTATCATTTATACGCCAAAACGAGTTTTTGCGTACATATGATACGCAGTTTTCGCGTGCATATGATAGCCTACGCACTTTATGGCGTGTAATATGCACGCCCTCCTCACCCCTAATCCTACCCAAGGGGTTTACACAGTGCGTACCATTTGAACGCAAAAACTCTTTTTGGCGTATAAATGATACGAGAAATATCATTCGTGCTATAGATACGCACTTTCATGAGATCGCCGTTATGTGCGAGCGGAGTGGGGAGCGCGCGCACTGCAGGGCATGGAAGCACCCGCGCAATCACTTGCATTTTTTCCTGTCAACAGTGTAAACAACTTAAAATACTCCATTTCTGGTCATACAGATACGAATAATACATTATGCAAAGCAATTTGTGTAAACTCACAATATCAAGAAAACATCGTGCTTTTGCAAAAAAGGACTGTTTTAAAGGTTACAATCTGCTATGAATATGAAGATTGAATATTGTTGTATTGTCTATAAAGATGAATATTTTGTTAATTAAAAAAAGCACTTTAATGTTGTATAAATAAATAAACAACTTTTGTTCTGTTAGATGTGTTTTGACTACTTTTTGTATGTTGTATAATTATATCTAGGTAATGAAGATATATTAACAAAAACAATCACATATATATATATAGGTACTTCTCAAAAAATTAGCATATTGTGATAAAGTTCATTATTTTCCATAATGTAATGATAAAAATTAAACTTTCATATATTTTAGATTCATTGCACACCAACTGAAATATTTCAGGTCTTTTATTGTTTTAATACTGATGATTTTGGCATACAGCTCATGAAAACCCAAAATTCCTTCAAAATTTTGTCTGAATTTTTTGAGAAGGACCTGTATTTGACTCAGGATTCTTCCTCTCGTCCGTGGCGTTTGCTTTTTCTGCTGTCGCTACAGTTAATGTTGCATCCCTGTCGCTTCTCTGCTGCCATACTGCGAGAACATCGTATCTCCCCACTGATAGAGGGGATTGTTGCTGTCTGGTTTTACCGATTTATAGTTTTATTTTATTTATTTGAGTTGACGCTCACTGGTGTAGAAAAAAGAGCGCAAAACGTGAGTCTGTCTCCCCTGTTGTTTGAATTGAGTTAATGTTTTCTTTTAATTCTTTGTACATCAACTGTGATTGATTGTTATGACGAGTGTCTGTTTCATGACTACACTGTGATACTATCAAGCTGTGGTTGATTGTAATTGTTGAAGTTTGTTTATTAATTTTGATTTACTTTCAGGCGCTGGGGTCCCACGGGTGAAGGATCTCTTGTGGTGGTGGTGCTCCTCTGAACGTTTGCCGTGTGACACGTTGGAAGTGTTGTGGTGTGATCTGAAGTGCACGGTGGCGTGTGTGTGTGTGTGTGCTTTCGGCTAACTAGTTCAGCGATCACTCCTCCTGTGGTGTACCCTTAGCCCTGTAAGTCTGTGTTGTGTTTTTTGTTTTTGTTTTTGTAAGCTGTGTAAGTATTAGTGAAGTGTGTTGTGTATGTGTTTGTGATTTTTTTTTTTTTTTTTAAACTTTGTCAGCCATATACCTCTCTTTCCAGCCTTCAGACGCTGTCTTGTACCATGGTTGCATCTTAATGTGATTTATTTCCTCGCTCTAAACTTTGTATTAATAAAGATTCTGTATTTTTGATACCCATGTTTCTGCCTACCTTTTTAAGAGAGTCGAACCTGGGCGACCTAATCACAACAATTTAAGTGTCATTCATATTTCCCTGGGTGAAATTCCCAGGGTGGCGTAGTCGAAATTTCTTGTCTAAAACCTGTACCACTTCCTTACTTACCCCAAACTTTTGAACGGTATTGTTTAATGTTACAAAAGCTATTTCAGATAAATGAAGTTCTTTTGAACCTGCTATTCAAAGAATCCAGAAAGAAGCATGTAAAAATTTGTTTTCAACAACGATAATAATGATACATGTTTCCTGAATATCAAATCATCATATTAGAATAATTTCTGAAGGATCATGTGACACTGAAGACTGGAGTAATGATGCTGAAAGTTCAGGTTTGATCACAGGAATAAATCACACTTTACTATTCATATAGAAAACAGCTGATTTACATTCTAACAATATTACTGTTTTTGTTTGTATTTTTAATGAAATAAATTTAGCCTTGGTGAGCAGAAGAGATTTCTTTTAACAACATCAACAATTTAACTTATCCAAAACATTGACGGTAGTGTATATACATATACAAATTAGGTATTTTTCTTTAAGAGTAATCATGAGAGTAATAATTAATAAGAGTAAATTCTTCATGTAATCTGTAAAATTATTACATGAATTTTTTTTTTTATATTTGTAAATATAGCTTAACTGTTTATATGTTTTTTTGTTCTGAATGGGTTGTGTCCGTTGGTCTAACTTTTTAAAGTTAAAATATATATATATATATATATACGCGTGTGTGAATGATGAATTAAGTGGTTTTCTGCTGTTACATGAAATGGCATAATTTAGAAAATCTTAAAATAGATGTTATTAAAAAAAACTACAAAAAAGGAAATCCATTTAAATGCATTTAATTATGTTCAGGTTATTTTCTATATGCATTTTATTGGTCAAATATTTATTAAAAGGTTAAAATAAGGTTGACTTGTCAAAAATGAAACAGTTATTTATTTATTTATTTAATAATCATGAGTGTTTTTTATTGATGTATTTGTATTATTGATGTTTTTTTAAGCAATACTTTAATTTAGCTGTGTATTTATGCTTGAGTTGTCAAAAGTTCATTTTATTTATATAGCACATTTTACAACAGCCACTGGTTGACCAAAGTGCTTTACAGAAGAGAAAAAGTATAAAGAAAATATTTTCAAAAGTCAAAAGTAGTTGAGCTGTTTCATAGTAAGAACAAAGCCTATTTGCTTTTTATTTTTATTTTTTTATTTTTTAAAACAAATTTTGTACATTTGAGTTTGATTAGGCAATTTTCTTCTATAGGAGCTAGGTGTTCATTATGTAATTGTTAGTAAGTATTTTTTTTCCCCCAAAAGGTTTAATAAAATAATATAGAGTAAAGGCCCTTGCACACTGAAATTGTCGCATATATACGAATATTCGTGATTCGGTGGCTTTAAATTGTCAAAACACCATTCAAAATGCTTGCTACCGATGCGAAAAACACAGAAAATTGAACCAAAATTTAACTTATTTTTTAACGTTCGAAAATTTCGGATGTGAATTTCGGACTCAGTGTGCAAGGGCCTTAAGGCCTAGGCTACTTCTGGCTTATTTTAAATCCTGTCAGGAAAAGTGGCCATTCAAGACAAAAATTAATGATTGCAAAAACACGATATTTTGTAGGCTATTGTATGAATTTAATCAATTATGTTAGGTGTAGGTTATACTTACTGATTGCTTTTTTCACATTATTCATCTTTGGAGTCTTGTTTTTTTCCCGCTGAATTGAAGGTGTTGTGTTTTTCCACTCCGAAAACCACAGTGTAGTGGTTCTTCTCTCGAGATACTTGCAATGTGGCACTGATATATCTATTATTTTTTTGTGGCATTTTAATCGTATGCTTTTGAAGTGTCTCACGATACTTTGATGTCATAAAACGATCGGTTTGAGCAGCGCCGGTTCAAGTCGAAGAAGCTGAACTAGTTTGAATCAACAGTATTGAATCACATGTAGGGGAGCGCGGGGCACAACGTAACACGGGGCTAGTTGTAAGTGGGCACAAATACATCAAAAACTATTTTGTTACAAACTACAAATACAAGTAATTAGTATTTTGAAAATACAAAAATACTCCCACAATAATCTTAAGTCTTTTTTTATTACTGAAAGGTCAATTACACAAATAGTAGCAATAACACAAATATGAGAAATGTGTAAATTCAAAATGGCGAAGTAGCAAAATAAAAAAAGTATGGGCATTTCACTAAATCTCTACAGGGCCTGAAATAGCTCCCTCTGACGTAAATGGCATGTATAGCTAAGTTCACATCAATGGTGTGGTAGGCTGCCCTTAATAGCAAAGCGTGTTTGATGTAGGCTACGTAGCCATATTATCACCGTTACTCTACTCGTGCCTTAAAGGACAAGTTCGGTATTTTACACTTAAAGCCCTGTTTTAAAATGCTGCTGTCCCGAGAATTTTCGGTTTCTGTGTTAGCACCCCCCCACCTCCACAATGGTTTCATAGGTTCACTGGAAGAATCATTCATAAAACGCATTAAACTTTAGTTTACAAAGACGTGAAACTCACCGAGTGGTCTGGGGTGTTCACAGATATGCTCACACAAAAATCGCTGCAAAAGATGCTTTCCAACAGGTGTTTTACCATTCGAATACTGTGAATACTTTCCGGATGCACTGTAATAATGTGTGTGCACTATTTTTTTAGCCTGTGTGCAGTAAATGTATCCTGTCCCAAATGTTTTCTTATATACCTTAAAATGTAACACCACTTGACCCATGGTGAAACGCTGTTTTGTCTCACTATACACAGTGTACTGTATATGGTTGAAATGACAATAAACCCACTTGACTTGAACTGTTTGTTGCGATCTTCTATTTTTGAATATATCACGTGACGTAACATGTTGTATAAATCTATATAATGTATCAGTTTAAGTATTACATTTAATTCAGTAATTCACACACTTTTCCACAATATTCTAATTTTTTGAGACCTACCTGTATAGAATGCATACGTGAAAATGGTTGTCTGGTTAGTTTGGCCATACCTTGACTATTTGGGGTCGAGAAATCCTATAAATAGGTGGTAGGGTGCCTGCCATCAGCTGTTCTGCCTCCTCTGTCCAGAAGGCAAAGCGCTGCCCGAAGTTCTGCCCATGCCTATTCAAAAGTATGGTACTTTTAATGTAGCATAATTGTAAAGCAGACCAATGTTTTACTGCTTGCAATGTGTCCTACCTTGCGATCGAGACTTTCTCCAGAATCTGGAGACACCACCACTTCCGAATAGATGGTATGTCAGTCTGTAATACACATGAAATATTGGAGTCTTGCATTGTTTGTTTTTTAACATTCTTTGATACATATACATTCCATGAATTACAACTTACATCCAAAAAGTGAAACATGGCACCAGTACAGATGCAGAGGGCATACTGTTAAAGAGAAAAATAATGATTACGGAGATTTAGGACAAACAGGAAGAATTGAGTAGAAATTGTATAAGTTTACCATAAGCATGAATATCCCACAGCTCTGTCCATCTGACTGAACTGGAAATGGCTGAAAAGTAATAAGATAAGATGAGATAAGATAAGATAAACCTTTATTCGTCCCACAGTGGGGAAATTTCTGTGTTACAGCAGCAAAAATTACGAAATAAAAATATAAAAATAAATACAAATAAATAAAAAAGAAAATATACTATAATAACAGTATATACAATATATACACAATACAATGTATAAGCTAAAAGTAATAACAGTGTATTTTCATGACTGGTCTACTGGGAACAGCTTTGGTTATAAAGTCTAACAGCAGCAGGGAGAAAAGACCTTCTGTAACGCTCCTTCAGACACTTAGGATGTATCATTCTGTGACTAAAGGAGCTGCTCAGTGATGTAACGGTTACATACAAGGGGTGAGAGGCGTTCTGCAGCAATGATGATATTTTTGCTACCATCCTCCTTTCTCCCACCTCCTGTATAGTGTCCAGGGGAATCCCCAGGACTGAGCTGGCCTTCCTGATCAGCTTGTCTAGTCTCTTCCTGTCTGCAGTAGAGATGCTGCTGCCCCAGCAGACCACTCCATAGAATATGGCTGAGGCCACTACAGAGTCAAAAAAAGTCTTCAGTAGCTCTCCTTGCACCCCAAAAGACCTTAATCTCCTCAACAGAAAGAGTCTGCTCTGCCCCTTCTTATAAATTGCCTCAGTGTTGTTTGTCCAGTCCAATGTATTGTTTAGGTAAACACCCAGGTATTTGTAAGAGTCCACTCTCCCAATGTCCCTTCCCTGAATCTTCACTGGTGATAAAGTTTGTTTGTTCCTACGCAAATCCACCACCAGTTATACTATACAGTTACTCAGATGTGATGTTGACAACCATATATAGTGTCCGCTGAGCAAAATGAAATGGCAAAATTACATAGTAAGCAAGTTACATTAAAATCTTTGCCCGTCTTCTCCACCCACGGTCCATTAGCCACTGCTCCTGCAAGTTGTCTGGAAAAAAAATATGCAAAACTGAATCCATAGAAACAAGGCTTTTACTCAAACCTGAAGCCAGAGAACAAGCTTTTACTCAAACCTAAAGCCAGAGAACAAGGCTTTTACTCAAACCTGAAGCCAGAGAACAAGGCTTTTACTCAAACCTGAAGCCAGAGAACAAGGCTTTTACTCAATCCTAAAGCCAGAGAACAAGGCTTTTACTCAAACCTGAAGCCAGAGAACAAGGCTTTTACTCAATCCTAAAGCCAGAGAACAAGGCTTTTACTCAAACCTGAAGCCAGAGAACAAGGCTTTTACTCAAACCTGAAGCCAGAGAACAAGGCTTTTTCCTCAATCCTAATGCCAGAGAACAAGGCTTTTACTCAAACCTAAAGCCAGAGAACAAGGCTTTTACTCAAACCTGAAGCCAGAGAACAAGGCTTTTACTCAAACCTGAAGCCAGAGAACAAGGCTTTTACTCAAACCTGAAGCCAGAGAACAAGGCTTTTACTCAAACCTGAAGCCAGAGAACAAGGCTTTTACTCAAACCTGAAGCCAGAGAACAAGGCTTTTACTCAAACCTAAAGCCAGAGAACAAGGCTTTTACTCAAACCTGAAGCCAGAGAACAAGGCTTTTACTCAAACCGGAAGCCAGAGAACAAGGCTTTTACTCAATCCTAAAGCCAGAGAACAAGGCTTTTACTCAAACCTGAAGCCAGAGAACAAGGCTTTTACTCAAACCTAAAGCCAGAGAACAAGGCTTTTACTCAAACCTGAAGCCAGAGAACAAGGCTTTTACTCAAACCTGAAGCCAGAGAACAAGGCTTTTACTCAAACCTAAAGCCAGAGAACAAGGCTTTTACTCAAACCTGAAGCCAGAGAACAAGGCTTTTACTCAAACCGGAAGCCAGAGAACAAGGCTTTTACTCAATCCTAAAGCCAGAGAACAAGGCTTTTACTCAAACCTGAAGCCAGAGACGAGGCTTTTACTCAATCCTAAAGCCAGAGAACAAGGCTTTTACTCAAACCTGAAGCCAGAGAACAAGGCTTTTACTCAAACCTGAAGCCAGAGAACAAGGCTTTTACTCAAACCTGAAGCCAGAGAACAAGGCTTTTACTCAAACCTGAAGCCAGAGAACAAGGCTTTTACTCAATCCTAAAGCCAGAGAACAAGGCTTTACTCAAACCTGAAGCAGAGAACAAGGCTTTTACTCAATCCTAAAGCCAGAGAACAAGGCTTTTATTCAAACCTGAAGCCAGAGAACAAGGCTTTTACTCAAACCGGAAGCCAAAGAACAAGGCTTTTACTCAATCCTAAAGACAGAGAAAAAGGCTTTTCCTCAATCCTAAAGCCAGAGAACACGGCTTTTACTCAAACCTGAAGCCAGAGAACAAGGCTTTACTCAAACCTGAGCCAGAGAACAAGGCTTTTAATCAACCTAAAGCCAGAGAACAAGGCTTTTAATCAAACCTAAAGCCAGAGAACAAGGCTTTTAATCAAACCTAAAGCCAGAGAACAAGGCTTTGCCTGAACAGGATATCAGTCCATTTCACTCGGTTTGATCTGTATTTGTTAGGCTGTTACACAGTGTCATCAGATTGAAGATTTTAAGAGTGCTGTTCAGGCTTGACTGGATGAAAAAAAAAAATGTAGAAAACGCCCCCTATCATGTATTAACTTTAATTCCCATAGTAGCATGTAACTACATGCACTTTCTGTTCTCTGTGTCAGCCTTAATCGGTCACAGGTCAAACCTTGCTAATGTCCTCTGCTTATGCATTTCAAACCTAAATATGGTTCGGTATTTCTCATCTCCAAACCCATTTGGACATAATGAGTCCTGAAAAATAGCCTCCTTCTTAGCAACTACTAACACCTGTGAAGAACATACCCTATTAATGTCAGCTATAGGGGCACCAACTGGTTTAAAAATAGAGGAAAAACTAAAAAACAATGTAACTGTACACAAAGCATGTAGTGGCTTGCTGTTTGTGACCCACTAGACCATGCTGGCAAAATTATGATATCTTTAGATTCCACATTGTCCTATGAAAAAAAAAAAAACTATGTTCATAAACTCTACATACAGCCATTAACGTCTAAACAGCTGGCAACAAAAGTGAGTACACCTCACAGCGAATGTCCTAATTGTGCATAAACTGTCAATATTGTGTGTGAGTACCATTGTTATGCACTGCCTTAACCCCTACGGACTTGAAATTCACCAGAGCTGCATAGGTTTCTATAGGAATCCTCTCCCAATCCTTCATGATGTGTTGTCCCATGAAAAATATGAGAGGTGTACTCACTTTTGCACAAATTTATGTGTAAGTCATCAAGGTAAATACAAATACATACATGTCTCCTGGCTGCCTCCTCTACCAGCCTGAAGCACGCATTCCCAATCTGAAAGCACAGAATGTTTTGCATAATTACAATAAAGGCATTAGAACCATCCAAACTCTTTACAGCAATATCCACTTATATTGCTCTCCACCTGTTCATCTAGCCCCTGGCTCCAAAAGTCCTCCCTTTGAAGACAAACTGGGCCATCCAGAACAACAATTTCTTTTGCTGGACGTGTTCTGTCCAGCACATAGGTCAGCTAGAAATAAAAAAAATATCCCTGTTAGGAATGAGCAATCATGCATTTATTATTTAAAGCACACCAACAAGCTGTGCATGTGAACTATCCAGTTTAGTTTGGCACTCACCACTTGTTCTTGCTGAGGACACAACCTCTTGGACCACAGTGGACCTTTATTGGCATACTGGTGGTCCACCAGTCCAATGTCTTCTGCCCTCAGATTCATGGCTATGATCTACACAACAGGAAAGTAAATACTAATCGTCATTGTCAAGTGTCATGTTTATATTTGCTATGTCACCAAGTTGGATTATTATAATGCCTTGTGGCCGAAAGTAGGGCCTTAGCTGCGCAACATTAACTTTCTGTATTTTCCCTAATATAGCCACACTTGCCACACCCTTCTCTGTCAGGGATGTGAGGGTGAATGGCCCTTGGTGGAGATCCTGTAAACAATTTCCCTTCTTCACCTTCTTTTTGGGCTCCCCAATTAGGACCTCGTCCCCTGCCTTAACTGAGCACTGGCGAACCCCTTTCCTTTTCTTTGCCTCAAAAGACTTTTTTTGTTTCCCCTGTGCCTTTTCAATGTTTTTCCGTACCTTAAAGATAAGAATATATTACTATGCGAACATTCTTATTCAAATTGAACATGCCATCCACACAACAAACCGTTTCATTGAGGGCCTTGACTCCAGCTAGTTTTAGCTCCAGCTCCTCCTCTGGGTCCGCCAATTCAAAGGCAGCGTCTGTCTCACAGACATTTAATGCCTGTGGTAGACGGGGGTGCCTATTGTACATTAAAAAGTACGGGCTGTACTTGGTGGATCTCTAATTTGAAACAAAATGTTTTGCATCAAATCACAAAATAAAATGTATGCAATATACGTTATCTACTCATTTTGAATAATAACCTGTTTTGCAGTGTTTATTCCATAAACTATGGCCTGCAAGTGGATGTCCCAATCATCATGGTGCTGATTAACCTATTTTCTGTGAGTCCTCTTTACATTTTGATTAGTTCACTCATCCTTCAACATAGAAAGGAATTACTACATGCACTTTAGTATACATTGGCTAAAGTTGACTTTACTGTTTCGCGGGATGTCATGACGGCACACTTACTTGGCCGTTTGACTGGGGATGGTATGCACTTGTGATGGCATGCATGATGTTCAGCGCCGCAACTATGTGTGCATTAAGCTGTACATAATTCAGACACACATGGTTATTTTCAATATTTATTGGTCTCAGAAATGACCAATGACCGCTTAAAACAGCATGAATTGTGATGATGTCATATGTCCTGTGTGAAGGGAGAGGGTAATAAGGACACATACCTCGTTAACAAATGCACGGCCCCTGTCAGTGATGATTTTCCGGACCATACCAAATGTGTAGAGCTTTGACACAAGTGCCTCAGCCACCTCAGTGCTGGAGCCACACTTCAAAGGTTCAGCGATAACCCACTTGGTGAAGAGGTCTGTCACCATGAGGACATATTGATGGTCTTTCATGGTTTTTTTCAGTGGACCAATGAGGTCCATACCGACCACCTCCCACGGCTTTTTCACCTGTAGACATATGTAATATTACCACATCACCTAACTTGTTGCTTTAAGTGGTACACCAAGGTAAGCTCTACCTTAATAGGGTGAAGGGCAGGAGACACAGTCTTTATGGGGTCGTTCTTTTGGCATCTGTGACAGCTTTTGACATGATGGATACATTTATTATTTAGACCAAATAATTATCTGAAGTCCAACAAAGCCACTAAATCAATTCATTGCCTGAGAGCCATAGTGTTAAATTCCATGAAAGTTCCAAAAAAGTACCCAATCTGCCACATATGCCTTTATGTTATCCCAGTAGTACCCCACAACAACCCTGTCCATGGTCGCCCTCACGCCCCATGGTTCCCTGTGCCAGGGTTGTTGTGGCACTCCTCCAGGACAGCCCGCCTCTGCTCATCAGACAGCACAACCAGCCTCATGAATTGTGCACTGGGGCCAATGTAGAATAATTTACTTTCTGTGATAGACAAACAATGTTTGTTACGTAATGATTTTGCTGCTTTGTTTGGTATTACAATACAGCAATTATGTGCACATGTGTCTTTGTTCAGGGATGCAAACACGTGTGGTGAAAAATGTTGGCGGTTACTATGTCTGACTAGATGGAACGTTACTGACTGCTCACACGTGTTAAAACAATGCTAATATTATTTCAAATACCCACACTCACGTACCTCTTATAGCGTAAATTTGCAGCCATTCGTGAGACCTTCTTCTTCAACACCGCATCCACCAACCCGTCAACCAAATATTGTCTAACGGCAGCGTAAAGGGCAAACTTCTCATTTCTTCCGCTGAACTCCATTTTCTTTCGCTGTGAGTGAATTAAAGTCTTGCGGTACAAATAAGCGCATGCGTGGAACAGATCGTGCAGTGTCGTAAATCAAAATCAGCGTCGCAAAACAGAATTATCATTTGCGCATGTGCGTTTTCTACTGCGTCTTCTACGCATGCGTAGAACGGATCGTGCAGGTGGAATGGATCGTGTACCGACAGAGACGGTTGGATTGTTTTCCCCCCGGTGGGCGTGGTCTTCAGATTATGACGTGTTGCGCTCTGTCTCTATACAGTTAACTTAGCTACAGCGCTAACGTTAGTTAGCTAGTTCAGTAATGTATAATGAGTATAAAGTATAATGTGCTTTTCTTATTGTATAATGTTCAATAAGTATAATGTGCACAGTCACCACCACCCACACACAAGGATAAACCGTATGTTAGCTAGCTGTGCCACAGCCAGCTAACTAGCCAGCTAACCAACCATTAGGAAAAACGAAATTATCAACTCAGTTAGCTAGTAATCTGCGTTATAAAATTGTTTTTTACGAGAGGTTTTTTTAGTTTTTTTAGAGGGTCCCGAATAGTTGGAATGGATCCTTTCATCAACAGTAGTTTGGATACGACTCCAGCATCATATAGCCCCTGATTCAGTACGAACTAGAGTGAAAAATGTGCAGTACATAGCCGAAAAGCCTGACTTGGCACAGGTTGAGGCAAGTCTCCAAAAATAAAATCCATCCACTTGTCAGCGACATCTTTTTCTTTCGGAAGGCAGTGCAGTGATGTATTTGATACTCTGCACCCTGGAATGATGCACTTCTCATAGCCGGTTTTCAGGGACTTCACTCCAGACATGACTCCCGCTTCTTCTCAGCCGCACGAAGCGAACGTTGGGAAAGGGGGCGTGGCTAGGTCGAGTTTCGGAACACAACACCCGGTTTCTGTAGCAAATACATCAAATTCTAACTGGCCCGTTTAGCTGGGAGGCGGTCTAGTTTTGTGGGGGGTGGAGAAATGGCGGCAATGAGCGATTTCACATTTTCACAGCTTTTAATTTACACCCCCGAGCCTATATGACACACAGAATCCCATGAAAACCCATTTTCACCATATGGGCCCTTTAACTTACCGAAAAAGAATTCAAAGGTCCACCGGATATCTTCGGTCAGTTAGTACAGTTTACTGCAGAACAACTCATTATGTCTGTGTGAAATAAACTGTTATAGAAATGTAGAAATTAAAGTTGAAGCTCCAATCTCTTCCCGAAGATCCAGAATAAAGTCTGTTGGCGCCTCAGAGACTACAGTACTTCACTCAGAGAAGCTGTCAATCTCAGCTGTCAATCATGATGTCACACCCGTTTTATAGATAAGGAATAATTGACTTCAGGCCGTTGAATTATTAGAAAAATAATGCACACCCGAGGTGGTAATGCGGTCACGACTGTCATCATAACAAAAGACGAGAAGCAAATGCAAGTAAAACAGTAGATTTATTGACGATGATGAAGATGATGATGATGCAGTACAGACAGATGTAGAACGGGTGACACAGGGACTTCGGTGGTCAGGATCCGTTGGTGAAGAGACGATGGTGCGGTGACGGTGAAACAGCTGACGAAACCCAGTGACGAAGACGGAGAACAGGAACGGGAACACAAGGCAGGAACTGGACACTGGAACACCAACACGACGACATCAAACAACGATCTGACAAGGATGATAGAACAGCGGTAAGTATAAGTAGAGTGGTGAGATTGACTGCAGCTGGTGAAGTGAATGAGGATCAGCTGAAGTGGATCAGGTGATGTCATACATTCACGCCCACTACACACGTGCATTCAAACCACAACATAAACACGAGACGAGAAGGAACAGAGAATGTGTCTACCGTGACAGTACCCCTCCTCCTAAGAACGCCTCCTGGCGTTCCCAGCCTCCTTACCCTGTCGATTGTAATCATCGATGAGGGAGTGATCCAGTATGTCTCTAGCAGGCACCCAACTTCTCTCCTCCGGACCGTAACCCTCCCAGTCCACCAAGTACTGGAATCCGCGTCCTCTCCGCCTGGAGTTCAGTATACGATTAACCAAATACGTGGTCTCCCCATCTACGAGTCGCGGTGGGGGAGGAACCGGGACAGGCGGATTGATATGAGAATGAAACACGGGTTTAATTTTAGATACGTGGAAGGCGGGATGGATCCTCCTGTACGCGGGAGGCAATTTGAGGCGGACTGCCACCGGGCTAATGATCTTGGTGACAGCAAACGGGCCAATAAATTTGGGAGCAAGTTTGTTAGATACGGAGCGAAGAGGAATGTTCTTGGTTGAAAGCCACACCTTTTGACCAACGACGTATACGGGAGGCTTCGACCTGTGGCGATCGGCCTTAGCCTTAGTGCGCGCCCCCACCTGGAGTAGAGTCTCACGGGCTCTAGTCCAGGTGCGGTGACACCTCTGAACAAAGGCGTGAGCGGAGGGGACCGCGACCTCGGATTCCAGACTGGGAAAAATTGGTGGCTGGTAACCTACACTACACTCAAACGGAGATAGGCCCGTAGCCGACACTGGCAACGTGTTGTGGGCGTACTCCACCATGGAGAGTTGTTGACTCCAAGAGGAAGGATTCTTGGAAACCAAACATCGCAATACTCTCTCCAAATCCTGGTTGGCTCTCTCGGTTTGACCATTGCTCTGGGGATGAAACCCTGAGGACAAACTAACAGTCGCCCCCAGTAATCTGCAAAACTCTCGCCAAAATTTGGACACGAACTGGGGTCCCCTGTCGGACACCACGTCAATCGGAAGGCCATGTAAACGAAAAACGTGATCTACGACTGTAACCGCTGTCTCCTTAGCTGAGGGTAATTTGGGTAAGGGGACAAAATGGGCTGCCTTCGAGAATCGGTCCACTACAGTCAAAACGACTGTGTTCCCCTGAGAGGGCGGGAGGGCGGTAATAAAATCTAGAGCGATGTGGGACCAGGGTCTCGAAGGAACCGACAGCGGTTGGAGTAACCCATCTGGAGGTCGATTGGAAGTCTTACCAGTGGCACAAACCGAGCAAGCCAAAACAAAATCGTGAATGTCGCGAGCCATAAGTGGCCACCAGAACCGTTGCTTGACCAAAAAGCTAGTACGATTAACTCCTGGATGGCAAGCCACGTTGGAGTTATGACCCCACTGAATAACGTCGGACCGTAATCCCTCCGGCACAAACAATCGGTTCGGTGGGCAACCGGGCGGAGGCGTTACCCCTTCTAAGGCCTTCCTGACCTTCGATTCGACCTCCCATGTGAGTGTGGAAACGAATAGAGTTTCGGGCAAAATACACTCGGGAGTAGCCGGGCGTTCGGAAAAATCAAATATACGGGATAGTGAATCGGGTTTGACGTTCTTGGAACCCGGGCGGTATGAAAGCGTAAAATCGAAGCGACCGAAAAATAATGCCCACCGAGCCTGCCTGGAGTTCAATCTTTTGGCGGTTCTGATGTACTCTAGGTTCTTGTGATCAGTCCAGACAATAAAAGGTACCCCCGACCCTTCTAACCAGTGGCGCCATTCCTCCAACGCTAACTTAACTGCCAACAACTCTCTGTTACCAATGTCGTAATTGCGTTCGGCTGGAGATAAACGATGAGACAAAAACGCGCAGGGATGCATCCTGTCGTCTGTGGAAGAGCGTTGGGACAACACTGCGCCTACTCCCACCTCTGATGCGTCGACCTCCACCACGAACTGACGTGAGGAATCAGGGGTGACAAGGATGGGGGCTGAAACAAAGCGGCCCTTCAGTTTGGAGAACACAGCTTCGGCTGTGTCTGACCACCTGAACGTAGTTCTGGGGGAGGTCAAGGCAGTCAGAGGTGCGACTAGTTGGCTGAAGTTGCGAATAAAACGCCGGTAGAAATTGGCGAATCCCAGAAACCTCTGCAGGGCCTTGCGGGAATCTGGGCTTGGCCAATCTACCACAGCCTTGATCTTCTCAGGGTCCATCCGCACTCCCTCAGACGAGACGATGTACCCTAGAAACGGGACCGACTGTGCATGGAAATCGCATTTCTCCGCCTTGACAAAAAGCCCATTCTCTAGCAACCTCTGAAGCACTCGTCTGACGTGTTGCACGTGTTCCTGGAGAGAAGAAGAGAAAATCAATATGTCATCCAGGTAGACATATATGAACTGATCGATCATATCTCGCAACACGTCGTTGACCAGTGCCTGGAAAACTGCTGGGGAGTTGGACAGCCCGAACGGCATGACCAAATATTCAAAGTGCCCCCTGGGGGTGTTAAACGCAGTTTTCCATTCATCCCCCTCCCTGATGCGAACCAAATGATAAGCGTTACGTAAATCCAGTTTTGTGAAGATGGACGCTCCCTGCAACCTCTCGAAGGCTGAAGACATCAACGGCAAAGGATAAGTATTCTTTACCGTGATGTTATTCAGCCCTCGGTAATCAATACAAGGTCGCAGAGACCCGTCCTTCTTCCCCACAAAAAAGAACCCCGCCCCCGCTGGAGAAGAGGAAGGGCGAATGAACTTGGTTGCTAGAGAATCAGAAATATATTTCTCCATAGCCTCCCTTTCAGGAATAGAAAGTGAATATAACTTGCCTTTAGGCGGAGACTTACCTGGCAGTAAATCTATAGCACAGTCATAGGGACGATGCGGAGGGAGAGAAGCAGCACGAGACTTACTGAACACCTCCTTCAGGTCCAGGTACTCCGCGGGCACGTTAGACAGATCCCCTGCTTCCTCCTGAAACACAAAAACAGGCACAGACGAACAGGCAGACACGAGACAAGACTTATGACATTCCTTGCTCCACTCCAGTACTGATCTATGGTGCCAGTCCACTCGGGGGTTGTGACGGATGAGCCAGGGATGTCCGAGGACGACGGGTGCAAGGGGTGAATCCATGATGAAGAATGAAATAGTCTCAGAATGGTTGCCGGAAGTGGTGAGGGTGATGTCTTCAGTGCAAAGGGAAATGGTGGGGAGTTCTTGTCCATTGAGTGCGTGAACGGCAATTCTGTGAGTGAGTGGTCTGAGGGGAATCTGAATTTTCTGTGCAAAAGTGTGGTCCATAAAATTACCTTCAGCCCCAGAGTCCAGAAGTGCATGGCAGTCGTGCTGTTGGACTGACCACCTTAGTCTTACCGGAAGGAGTGTGGAGGTAGATGTGATCGATGATGAGGTCTTCCTAGCGGAGATCCCACCCGATAGTAGCCTCAGTCTTACTATCGGGCTTGGCCTTTTACCGGACAGTTGTATGCGTAATGTCCTGCTCCTCCACAATATAGGCAAAGGCCCTGGGATCTCCGCCTCTCCCTCTCCTCCCGGGAAAGCCGAGCTCGACCCACCTGCATGGGCTCGGGATCGTAGACGGGGCTGACCACGTCCCTGCCGCTGGATCGTGGAGGGTTGGTCCCTGCGAAGGTACGGGTGGACGGGACTCGGCGCTCGACCCTAGACAGCCGAGCGTCCACCCGCAGAGCCAAGTCGACCAACCCGTTGAGAGTGGTGGGTAGATCCAGGGCGTAGATCTCCCTCTGGACGTGGTCAGCCAACCCATGCAGGAACATATCCCACTGCGCCTCCTCGTTCCAGCCGCACTCCGCCGCCAGGGTCCGAAATTCAATTGAATAGTCAGAAACCGACCCTTCTCCCTGCTGTAATTCCGCCAGTCTTCGGGCTGCCTCTCTCCCAGAGACAGCCCTGTCGAAAACTTTCTTCATTTCGGCGGCGAGGGTCTGGAACGAGGCGCAGCATGGGTGTTGGTTCTCCCACACCGCCGTTCCCCAAAGCGCAGCCTTCCCCGTCAGCAGGGTGAGGACGAACGCCACCTTAGCTTGTTCCGTGTTGAATGTGCGCGGCTGTAAAGCGAAATGCATAGTACAGCGGGTCAAAAATGCCCTGCAAAAAGTGGCCTCACCGGCATAATGCTCTGGCACTGGAAGACGGGGCTCCGGCTGGGAGGGTCCTTCTGGTGGTATGGAGGGAACGGTCGGTGTGGGCGGCGCAGTGGGACCCTGTAGGCGTTGGATCTGCTGGGTGAGCTCGGACACCTGTGTCACCAAAGCCTGTACTGCGCGTCCCGTGTCGCTGATTTCTCGCTGCTGCGAATCCATCCTCATGATGCTATGGTGAACGAATTCTTCCATCGATCTCTGTGACGCACTCGCTGCTTCTCTTTCCTGGTCAGATCGTTCTGTCATCATAACAAAAGACGAGAAGCAAATGCAAGTAAAACAGTAGATTTATTGACGATGATGAAGATGATGATGATGCAGTACAGACAGATGTAGAACGGGTGACACAGGGACTTCGGTGGTCAGGATCCGTTGGTGAAGAGACGATGGTGCGGTGACGGTGAAACAGCTGACGAAACCCAGTGACGAAGACGGAGAACAGGAACGGGAACACAAGGCAGGAACTGGACACTGGAACACCAACACGACGACATCAAACAACGATCTGACAAGGATGATAGAACAGCGGTAAGTATAAGTAGAGTGGTGAGATTGACTGCAGCTGGTGAAGTGAATGAGGATCAGCTGAAGTGGATCAGGTGATGTCATACATTCACGCCCACTACACACGTGCATTCAAACCACAACATAAACACGAGACGAGAAGGAACAGAGAATGTGTCTACCGTGACAACGACGCGAAGCGGAGTGGCCGTTACACCTTGGGTGTGCATTATTTTTCTAGTAATTCAACGGCCTGAAGTCAATTATTCCGCTTATACTACAGTTACCACACCTCGAAACATTGTTCAGATGATGCATTTCAAGACGTTTGTCAAGCTTTTGCCATTAAAACACTCTTGTATGTAGGACTAATTTCTTACGCATCTAATCCCATGCCTCCGTTGCTAATTCCAAAACGTCATTTTAGAGTTAGTAAAGGAGGTTTGAGCCACTGACAGCAGACTAATGCTGGGACACACTTACAACTCGCTGAAACATTCGAAGACTGACTGTTTCCATCGACTGTAGCAGGTCTTAAACACCGACTGTGAACACAGACTGAACGCGCTGAACACGCGTTTGGGCATGATCAGTCATAACATAAGTATCAAATTACATTCATAACTGGCCTTAGTAAGTGTGTCCCGGCTTTATGCAGTTATTAATGCAGTTATGAGAGAGAGAGAGAGAGAGAGAGAGAGAGAGAGGGGTTGCAATAATGAGACAGAAAAGCATGCGTCAATATTATTATAGGCTATTTATTAATTAAATAATTAAATTCGTTTTAATTAATTCGTTCTTGTTTTCTATAATTGACAGTAGACAACCTAATAAATTAAACACACAAAGCCCTTTACTAAGTAGGCCTGTCAATAATTATTTATTTGTTATATTATCTGGAATAATTATGAAAACCCGTGCAGCAGGACTATCAATTTATTTTATATATTCAGTTTAATTTTCTATTTATAGGACTATATACTTTATTTATTAAAATTAAACTGCATGTGTCCTTTGATTGTGAAGTTAGACATCGAAAATTGCAGATCAAGCGCATGGGGCTGCATGTTTTTTCTTGTTATGAATTGGATCCTATTTTCTGTTATTACAGTCGACTACGCGCAGTGATATGGAACTGTAATGCGGTCAAACCTACCTGTAACTACTTTAGCCGTGCGTTTCCCTGAAAATAATTGCACACCTTAGAACGTTCTCAACCAATCAGAATCAAGCATTCAACAGCCCTGTAATATTGCATCATAAAGGTATTTTTAATGCATTAATTATTTATTGTTTTACACATTATATTGCATGTATGATCTCATCAATAATTGTAACCAAGGTTTTAACACATTATAATATTATCTATTCATTGTTACACCTTAAGAAATTATAATACTTTAAAACTCATGGCAAACAACCAATTTCAGATGTAACAACAAATTTGCAAATAGTATAATGCATTTTAATTTTGGTTACAATAATTCATGAAAAGATATAATAATTTACACCATTGATACCTTTATAATGCATGATACATAATGGCTTCAAGTTACCGATCACCAGTTTAGTTCCTCCACCGAATGTCCACCACAGTGATACAATCTAATGAAACGCTCGTACAAAAACCTCTATTCCACTCGAGTGAACACACACTCCAGCAGAGAGAGAGAAACAACACTTCAACACACTGATATTAGAAGATCCTCAGCTCTTCTCAACACTCACTCATTCAGATTTGACTAAATGCTTTCTGATATAACACTGTTTAAAGAAATATATGTGATGAGCTGTGACCTCTGAGGTGACCTTTGACCTCTTTGATCATGGATGATGTTGTGGAGTTTCTCATAATGATGCTTCTGTTCTTCATATGCAGATCAATCATCATGATTGACAGAAAAACCTGCAGCTTCACACTTCAATCTTCAGTGAGAATCTGTTCAAATAATGAGTTTATTGAATATTAGAGCCAAAGTCAATAGAAAGTGTGACAATGAAGATATAAAAGGTGTTTTGCATGTTGTTACGGGCGGTCGGACGCCACCCTTAACATAAAGGAGAGACGCACACAGATCGGCTCGTAGAAAAAAAAGATAATAGGGGTATATTTATTTAACAGAAAGTTGTTATGGTTTTTAAATAGTGGTACGCAGCAACAAAGTCCAGCTGCAGAAGCGGAACCCTTCTTAGTGTCGGGTGGACGGCTAGTCGGTAGACTCTTTAAAGGTAGATAGAACACGGCTGTGCAACGACCATGTTCTCTCTCTGTGTGCGCCCACAGGAATGGTTCCTTCAGCCCTTTATAGTGCAAGCAGGGTGCGCTCAGGTGTAGCTCATCTGTAATCAGATTAAACAAAGGGAGGAGATTCCGCATGCCAACACGTGTAGTACAGACACTAGAGCTGGGGGCCGTAACACCCCCACCCCAAAATGGTGACTTGTCGCCATACTATAATCATGAGAATGTTCATACTTACTCACGACTTCTTTGTTCATCTTCACATGTGATTCAACAAAATAAAAATAAATAAATAAAAAAAACACAAAATTATTCTTTAACTTTAACCGTTACCTAGTAGTATAGGGCATTTTAATCAGTAATATACATGAGACTCACAATAAACAAGAGTGTTTTTTTTTTCTTTTTTTATATATATATATATATATATATACACATATATACGCAAAACAAATGAATACTATTAAGCATCCATTCTAGACAATGCATCCGCAACAATGTTGTCTTTTCCCCGCACATGCACAATTTGGAGATTAAAGGGCTGAAGTAATAGACTCCAGCGCATTAACCTACGGTTCGAGTTGTACATGCGGTTGAGGAATTTGAGCGGGTCGTGGTCAGTATATACTTTGACTGGATGTATTGTTGAACTTAGGTACACTTCGAAGTGTTGAATGGCTAAGACTAAAGCCAGAGTTTCCTGTTCAACAGTGGAATACTTTTGCTGGGCAGAAGTAAATTTCTTCGAGAAGAAACTTACAGGGTGGATTATGTCGTCTGCACCAGATTGCGAAAGTACAGCACCGGCGCCTACGATGCTGGCGTCCACAGCAAGCTGGAACGGTCTATTAAAATCTGGCGCAGCGAGCACGGGAGCAGATTGTAAGAGAGCCTTGACATTTTCAAATGCTTTATTACAGGACTCTGTCCACTCAAACTTAGTTTTTGGGCTCAGTAGGTTAGTCAAAGGACAAACCACAGTTGAAAAGTTCTTACAAAAACTGCGATAGTAGCCCACCATTCCTAAGAATCGCCTTAGTGCACGCCGATCACAAGGTACAGGGAATTCTTGAACAGCAGCCACTTTAGCCATTACTGGCAACACATGTCCTCTACCTACTATTCGTCCTAAGTAAGTAACAGTGGCTTTTCCGAATTCACATTTTGCTAAATTAATGGTGAGATTGGCACTAGATAATCTACGGCACAGCTCTCGGAGTTGCGTGATATGTTCGGACCAATGTGTACTATATAGGACTATGTCGTCTATATACGCCTCGCAATTTGACATTCCAGCTAAAACAACATTCACTAAACGCTGGAAGGAGGCGGGTGCGTTACGCATTCCGAACGCCATAACCTTATAATGCATAAACGCATCTGGGGTCACAAAAGCTGATATTTGTCTAGCTCTTGGTGTGAGGGGCACTTGCCAGTAACCTTTTAGGAGGTCGATTTTAGTGACAAACATGGCCGAGCCAACACGGTCTACACAGTCATCTATCCGCGGTAATGGATAACAGTCTGGCAGAGTGATTGCATTAACACGCCTGTAGTCCGTACAAAACCTGAAAGTGCCATCAGGTTTGCCAACCAAAAGGCACGGGGAGCTCCAAGGGCTAGAGCTAGGCTCAGCAATATTATTCTCTAACATGTACTCAACCTCCCGTTGTAGGATTGCTCGCTTTTCTGGATTTACCCTATATGGGTGCTGTTTTATCGGGCCATTATCACCCACGTCTATGTCATGTTCCAGGACTGTAGTTACAGTCGGGACATCTCCAAACAATTCAGGGAAATCACCTATTACAGACAATATGTCAGCTGTTTGAGAGGGAGTTAAATGTGGCAAACGATTTGCAATGACCGAAAGCATAGCCGAATTGTTGAGTCGACCTTCAATCACGCACCGCGACGGTGGGATTACCGCATCCTCATCCTCTATCAGCGAAGAGAGCAAGACAGAGGACTCGACTGGATCTGGTAAGTCAAAATTACACAAGTTAGGTTTAACACATTCACGCGTATAATACGGCTTGAGCATGTTTACATGACAAACGCGCGAATGTCGACGCTTATCAGGGGTTAAAATTATATAATCTAGATCAGATATTCTCTTTTCAACAGTATATGGCCCTCTGAATCGTGCCTGAAATACCGAACCGGGCACGGGTAGAAGAACTAACACTTGATCTCCAGGTTTGAACGAACGGGCTCTTGACTTTCGATCATACCAAGTTTTCATGTTAGTTTGAGTCTTTTCTAAATTTTCTCTAGCGAGTTCACGTGCTCTGTGTAGCCGGGCGTGAACGTCGCTAACAAACTGTAGTGCACTACGGGAAGTAGGTTTGCTTAACCACTGATCTTTAATGACGCTTAAAGGTGTGCGAACGTCGTGAGCAAACACTAGCTCCGCAGGACTAAACCCAATCGACTCTTGTACAACCTCTCTAGAAGCCATAAGCATCCAAGGAACTGCATCTTCCCAGTCTGCTCCTACCTCCAAACAATACGCACGTAACATTGATTTTAATGTCTGATGGTAGCGCTCGAGCGCCCCCTGACTTTCCGGATGGTATGCGCTTGAGATGTGGTGCTTAATGTGGAGCGATTTTAGAACTTGGGAGAAAACACGCGAAGTAAAATTCGTTCCTTGGTCACTTTGCACTATTTTTGGTAGCCCCACAAAAGAGAAAAATTTTAATAACGCTCTGGACACGATTCTGGCGGTGATCTTTCTCAAAGGCACCGCCTCTGGATAGCGAGTAGCCGTACACATAATGGTTAATAAATACTGATACCCGCTTTTTGACCTAGGAAGAGGGCCAACACAGTCAATGATTACCTTTTCAAAAGGTTCACCGACGGCTGGTATGGGATACAACGGCGCAGGGGGAATTTTCTGGTTTGGTTTACCAGCAATTTGACAAATATGACACGTTTTACAATATCGTCGCACATCACGTTTCAGCCCAGGCCAAAAAAAATGACGAAGAACGCGGTTGTAGGTCTTAGTCACACCTAAATGACCAGAAACACAATCATGTGCGACATTCAAAATAGCGTGTCTATTTTCAACTGGCATAACTATTTGCTCAATCTCATTCCACTCATTTTTCTGAGGTCTCCACCTCCGCATCAGTAACCCGTCTCTGAGGAAATAGACTGGATTCTCATCTGTACAGCCTGAAACAGAATGCACTGCATTAAAGCATGAAACAAGTGAGGTGTCTTTTTGTTGAGCATTAACAAGTTTCTCTAATGACAATGAGACATCTGATGGTTTTATTTCTCTTTTCTTACTGTTCAATTTAGGATCAGGACTACCCAGACTCTGCATGAAAGCAGGTTCGAAGAGCCTCCCACACTCTGCAGGGTGAGCGATGAAACTGTCACTCAGGTCGACGTCATTGGGAGGTACTGCATCCGTCAACCTCCGGGTCTGCGACCTAGTAACGACACTAGCGGGAAAAACGTCTGGGAATTTTTGTGCGCACTCATCGGGAAAGTCTTGATTGAGCGGCACAGACACAACCTCGGGTGGGACATCACTACGGCTCCACACGTTTCCACCGGCTAGGTCATTGCCAAGGAGAAACGTGACACCGGGAATTGGTAAAGAGTCTTGAACACCAACAATCACATCCCCACACACCAACTCAGATTCAAGGCACACGTGATGTAAAGGGACCTCGAGGAAACCCATCTCGATTCCACGAACAAGGACACTACTTCCAGTTGCAGTTTTCTCAGACAACGGCAACAAACCGTGAAGGAGGAAAGACTGCGCGGCGCCCGTATCTCGCAAGATGCGCACAGCCACAGCCTTCTCACCAGGTACAGACACGGTCCCATTCGTCAGAAAGGGCTCGTACAAGGACCGAGTTTTCTCTGACTTTAACTCTGCAAAAAGAATAGGCGATATTCTACTCGAAGAAGAACCAACGAGACCCATTGGTTTCGTGGACTGTTTTTTTTTCAATATCAAACATTCTGCCACAATGTGCCCTGGCTTTTTACAATAAAAACAGTGTCTGTCTTCTTGTTTTACTGCATTCTTTTTCGTGTCTACATCAGGGGTCGTAGATGGATTAACTCTTAAACGATAACGTTCTCTAGAGATGCTATGCGTTAAGCAATATTCGTCTGCAAGCACAGCAGCTTCTGCAATAGACTCGACCTTCTGCTCGGTTACATAGGTTGCCACAGCAGTTGGCAGGCAGTTCTTAAATTCTTCTAAAAGAATTAGTTCACGCAGCTTCTCCTGACTATCAACCTGCTGCGATGAGCACCAACGATCAAACAGGGCTGCTTTGTCCCGACCAAATTCAACAAAAGTCTGCCGCTCCGTTTTTTTTAAGTTCCTAAACTTTTGTCGATATGCTTCAGGGATAAGTTGATAGCACCTCAACACTGACGCTTTCACAATATCATAATCACTACTCTGCTCCACTGTTAACGACGAGTAGGCTTCCTGTGCTCTACCCACCAAAACGCATTGCAGAAGAAACGCCCACGCAGTTCTCGGCCATTTCAAATTGGTCGCGACACGTTCAAAGTGTGGAAAATATTTTTCTACATCCTTCTCCACAAAAGGTGGCACAAGTCGAATGTGGCGAGTAACATCAAAATAATTAGGGTCAGGCGGAACGACACCTTCCCTCTGAGCCTCAACTTCCAATTTTCTCAACGCCAATCGGTTTTCAAGTTCATGCTCACGGGCCTGCGCTTGCATGCGCTCACGGTCGTACTCAATTTCCTTCTCTCTGATACTTAACTCCCTCAACCGAATTTGCAGCTGTAATGCTTCTGTAGACACGGGAGATTGTTTCTCTATAGGCAGAATGCCTTTACTAACCAAAGCAGCTTGTAAGACGGTTTTAATTGTGTCTTTGGTGCGCTTTTCAGCAGAAGTGAGCTCAACTTCATAAGTTGCAGCCAAATTTAGCAACTGCTCTTTTGAAAATTTCAAAAATAATTCAATAGAGGGTTCTTTAACAAATGCTTCCTCTGTTGCCATTTTAATGCGTAAAGATGCTTTAAAGTGCAAACAAAATCAATAATGATTAAAAAAAAAACCTCACTAAAGCAGTTTTAACTGCGACAAAGCTACAAAGTAGCAATTATCGAAGTGGTCAAACAAAAAGCACAATATAGGCTACAAACGACCACGAATTTTTAATGTCCACCCACGAATTTAACCAAAATGCTAGCACAATCAAATTACCAGCGCTCACAAAATAGGCGATTTGCCACAATATATTACAAGCTATACAACTTAACTAAAGGTATTCTGATAGGCAAAAATGTTGTCTGTGACTGCTCTAGCTAACTATACACAAAACCAAAACAAAATCCTAAATACCTACGCACTCTTCAGTGGCTTACTCAGCTCGAGGCTTCCCACCGAGCCCCCTCCTGAGATATCCACCAAAATAAAATAAACAATCGACTAAACAAATGAACAGACAATCATAATTGCACACCAGAATACTCACCAAAATGTTGTAGCCTTCAAAAGTTCCGCAGTTCACACTAAACACTAAAGTCCGATTTAATCAAACTATTAATCTCGGACGAGCCCCCAATATGTTACGGGCGGTCGGACGCCACCCTTAACATAAAGGAGAGACGCACACAGATCGGCTCGTAGAAAAAAAAGATAATAGGGGTATATTTATTTAACAGAAAGTTGTTATGGTTTTTAAATAGTGGTACGCAGCAACAAAGTCCAGCTGCAGAAGCGGAACCCTTCTTAGTGTCGGGTGGACGGCTAGTCGGTAGACTCTTTAAAGGTAGATAGAACACGGCTGTGCAACGACCATGTTCTCTCTCTGTGTGCGCCCACAGGAATGGTTCCTTCAGCCCTTTATAGTGCAAGCAGGGTGCGCTCAGGTGTAGCTCATCTGTAATCAGATTAAACAAAGGGAGGAGATTCCGCATGCCAACACGTGTAGTACAGACACTAGAGCTGGGGGCCGTAACACATGTTCTACACAGTCAAGCATGTTTTCATATTCAAGGTGTGTTATAAAAGTATCTGGACTGGTTATGAATCTCCACACAAGATCATGAAACGTGAACAAGCTCTAATATGTGTCCATCTTTAACGCCTGTTTCTTCTCCATCTGATGATTTCAGACACACATGAGGCTTCATGATAGATGGAGTGACACCATGAACTCTGATTAGAGATTCACAATCAGTCCTGATACTTTCTGAACACACTCATGATTCATGATCTTACTTTAGTGATGGCGCTTCATCTAGTGGAAGTGTAGCAGTGATGATGGTCACATGACTGAATATGGACACAGAGATGGACGTTCATCTGCACATCCTCAGTGTCTCAGGAGTCACAATAAACATACTAAATAAAGTCATGATTGTGTAACTCTAGTGTATATGAGTTTGTTCTCAGCACAAGCTGTTGTAAATCCTGCCCACTTCTTTGCATTGTCAGCACATGCTTCAGTGCTCTGAGAGTGTTTATAGTGCTGTGAGTTTAACACTTCATGACTGAGAGCAGAACACACACACTCTTCATCATCACACACGACTAAACTACAACTATGAACACAATCAACATCTTCATCTGGACCATTGCACTGTTTATTCAAGGTTTGTGTAATACAGTTTTTATAATGATTATTAATTATCTTAAAATGTGAAATATATATATATTATCATTTACTGTATAGCATCATATATATACTTCTCATTTTTGTTTGTGTTTTCTTTCAGAGTGTAGAGGACAGATCACTGTAACTCAGAGTCCATCAATATCAGCAGTTCAACCAGGAGAAGAAGTCAGAATAAACTGTAAAACCAGCAGTAATGTGTTTAATAATGATTACTTAGCCTGGTACTCACAGAAACCTGGAGAAGCTCCTAAACTCCTCATATATAGAGCAACAACCCGTTATACTGGAACTCAATCTAGATTCAGTGGCAGTGGATCTGGCAGTGATTTTACTCTGACCATCAGTGGAGTCCAGACTGAAGATACAGGAGATTATTACTGTCAGAGTGTACACGCTATCAGTGGTAAATGGGTGTTCACACAGTGATAAAGAGTCGTACAAAAACCTCTGTCAGTCAGACGTCACAGTGACTGCACTGATACAGCTGAGAGAAACTGCAGCTGCTGATGGAGGATCACAAACTACACAATATCAATGTTTAGCAAACTTTCTAAAGACTTTAAAGGTAAATATAATATATGATTTTCTTTATGCTAAAATACATTAACCCAGTTAATTGTTCATTGACTATTACTGCCATTTATGTGTGTATCTCTCTCAAATGCAGGACCGACATGCAGATTTAAACAGATCTTTCATATGAATTACAATTTACAATAATATAGCATGAATATTAATCAATGTTAACATGTAAATAAGGTAAATAAATGGTCAAATAAATAATAACCAACAAATCAATAATTAAACTACTAATCGACAAAAGGTGTAAAAACTCTATTACATGATACATCTCAGCACATTACAGAGAAAAATTGTGAGGTTATTCACGTTTATTTGTGCAAAAATGTGAGAAACGGTTCATTTGAAAACTGCACACGCCTAGAGCTCTTTGTCTCAAGTCATGAATGACAGAATCAAAAGCCAAGTTTTGAGACACATGATGACGGACGCTGATCTCTGCAGGTCCACTTACACTCTCTCGGGTCATGGTAGACCTCATGTGTGTTTTAATCAGCTTGATCTTTGAAAAGCTTGTCTCCGCAGCTGCTACAGTCACTGATACTCTCAGTGCACACACACGTTTGGACAGATTTCTTGCAGTCGCGTTTCATGATAAAACTCAGGAATCTCCATGGTGGTCATGTTGGATGATGGTAGGTCAGGGAAACTTCTCATTTCAAGGGCGAGTTGTTTTCCATCTATGTCTGACTGTCCACCATTACTTAAAGTGGCGCTTAGTGTTTCACACACTGCATCAGTTCTTCATTTTTCATCTTAGGGAAGTTGAGAAGAACAGCACAAACTTCTCCTTGACCTCTGCCAAGGTCTCGATCCTCTCCTCCAGTGACACAATGGCCATATCCACCACTACATTAAACATGTTCTCCATCCTCTTCAGTGCATCACTGATGCTCATCTGGACATTCATATGAGAACTGTCTACGTGTCGATCACAGCCTCTTCTCTTGGAGAACAGCATCCACTTTCATTTCTCCGCACATCTCTCTTGCTAAAGCTGGAGCTGAAGCAAAGTCTTTACCGCGGTAGTCAGTCAAGAAAGTTTTTGTTTTGCCAAGCCGGTCCACTGCCATATCCAGCTGAAACACTGCATCCGCTTACTGACATCTTCAGTTCTGTTAAGAGTCATAGCAGACAGAAGAAGAAATGATCAGATTTCCTCTGCTAAAGATTGAGCCTCAATATTAATTCAGGATCTGCTGGCATTTCTTGTACCTCCAGTAGGGCTTCTCTCACTTGTAAGGCTGGTATTTAATGGCTTCTTCTCGGTTTCCACGGCTCTCCCACCTGGTCTCTGAACATGACTTTACTGTGATCTTGACATGGCTTTTCAAGACAGACCATCTCTGAGTGGAAGATGAGAACAGGGTGAATATTTTCAGTAGGAAGACAAAATATCTAGTAGCATCTTTGGAGCTTCATGCAGCATCAGCTACAACCAAGTTCAAGGTATGCGCTGCACATGACACAAACAATGTCATATGACCGGTCACCATTAATGTTAAGTTGTGTTTGCTCGACCTGCCTATTGGATTGTTTGCTCGTATGGATAATTAGAGCCGTTTTAAACCCTGATCTTCATCTTCCAGTGCTTCCTACAACCAGGACATGACAGATGAACAGAGCTAAAAAATGGATTACGCTGTGAAATTTGTTCGGGTGTCTCAGATGAGCCACAACTTACTGACTTTCACTGAGCAGTTCTGTCGTCTCGCCTTCACCGCACCCTTCGACGACGAGACCCTCAAATCTCTGTGCTTTTGACGTGTTAACAGAGCCTGAACATTTTAAGTGTAACTTTAGGGATGTTTTGGGAATGTTGTTGAGATAACAGATTATACAATAATCTCAATAAAACATTGGCACAA